>SNQJ01S0082115.1:0-20173 GCA_010110895.2 Picea sitchensis
CTTAATATTGCAAATATGACAAATTCTTTCTTCTTTACACTCATTATAATAAAAAGATACTTTTGATCTTCTAGATGAAAGTTAATGACATATTTATAGTATCTTAATTTTCTCTTATCATCTTGTTCTTTATTGCACTACAATTTCTTCTTAAATTTAGATGCAATAGTATTATTAATGGGATCAATATTTTGCAAAGTGACCTCATTTATTCTCTAATGATATAGTCAAGACTCAATATCTTTATGCCAACCCCTCATGAGTCGTAGGTGTCTTTGACTGGATTTTGAAGCAATCTTAGAAAACCTCATCTTTCATGTTATGTGTCTTGTGCTAGTACATTAAGTACCTACTCATAGCCATACTCTCAACTGAGGGAAAGACTCGCTTCTATGAAGAGGATAGAATAGGGTGTATTGCTTTTAATTTTAAGATTATGAATTATAAAATGCTTTTGGATTTGTTTGATCTTTCTCCATGGTTTCTAGAGGTGATGTACCCCAAAACTTCACATCCATATAATATAACAAGAGTCTCAAAGAGGAGTTCCTTTTTTTCCCACAACTAGAAGTCAACTGATTTACAAGTTGTTTTGAAGAGAAAAATAAGTTTTCCACCCTCCATTAAAATCCTTTTCTCAATGCTATAGTTCTAGTTAAGCTTGTGATGAAGGTCGAGTCTCACATATTTGTGTGAAGTAACTTTCTCTAAGATGTTATTGTCATACACAAAATTAGCATAAGTGATCTTTTTAGATTTGATAATCATAACTCTTGTTATGTCCATGTTCACTATCATACACATGCTAGAATAAAAATCATTGAGGATTCTTAGTTGCTCGTCAAGATCACAAGGATACCTTACCATAAGAACAATATCACCAAACTAATGAAGAGAGATGATGACTAGTCTATCTAAAGTAGTGCCAACATGACCCACCTCTTCCAAATAAGTGTTTAACTTATTAATGTAAATGCCAAAAAGGGTAGGGGACAATGGACATCCTTGCTTCTTTTAACCAACCCTCAATTAACCTAAACTTAGCAATAACATTCTCATACAACATTATCGTAACAACACTCCACTCAAATCACACCTTTAACTCTTCTAATATATTCCAAAAGTTAATTCTAAACACCTACTTTCCTACAATAAACATATAAAATTGGTTTTATTACTCCCATATGGGATAATAAAATAATATTATAATTAATTTGTATGATTATTTTAGTTATATGGTGATGATTAGATGTTTTGAAAGTTAAGTAAATTCCATCACCTATAACGTTTTTGATTAAATGATATTATAATTAATTTATATGATTATTTTAGTTATATGTTGATGATTGCATGTTTTGAAAGTTAAGTAAATTCCCACCTATAATGTTTTTCATATTTTTATTAATAAATGATATTGAATTTTTCTATTTGATAAAATTATATTATTTAATATTAAAATATTTTAATAATAAATCGTATTATATCTTTATTCTCATATTATTATTAAAATTATATTATTTGATGTTTTCACATTTTTATTGATAAATCATATTAAATATCTCCCTTTATATCCATGTTATTATGAATAAATATAAATGTATATGTGTAATTAGGTCAAAGGCGTTTTTTAGGGGAGAGACTTTTTGTTGATTAAGGTTAGTTGTCATTGATGTCAACCCTTGAAGAAAGCCCCGTAGCACAAAGGTTTGGGTAATGGACCCAAGATTTTTTGATGTAAATATGACTCATTGTTGTTTTTTCATGGTTGATAAAAAGTAAATATGGATGAACTCCAAAGTGGTCCCCTTATGGTGAAAGCCCTCACGGGAAGACGTTTTGCAGAGTAAGAGAACCCATGCTTAATTGTGGAATAATGAGATGAAGGACAGTGAATTTTTTAGGGAAACTATCCTAGATGGATAGTGTTTGTCATGCCATTTCCGGTGGTATGTAGAATGTCACATAACTCCTCACGGTTAGAGAGTTATGACCATGTGAAGTTGGAGAACCCAGGTTTGGGTAATGGACCCAAGTTTGTTTGATGGATAACGGTATGATTTTTGCTATATTTGAGAGGAAATAATATTCTATATGGTTAGTACAAGTCATTCCATTTTTGCAGTTTGTATGTGGAATGCCACAAAGGAAACTCCCTCCCACGGTTTTGAGAGTTATGGCCCTAGAAGTTGGAGGACCCTCATATGTCATCTAGAAGCTAAAAGGTCAAAGTAGTGAAGTGGTTTAAGATATTTAAAAGGTAAATAATAGGGAGTGAAGTGATGAGGTGTTTTATAATTCAAAGTGAATACAAAATAAATTATTTCAATAATACAAATTTTAATGGAAGTAGAAGTAGTTTAACCCTAAAATAAAGAAAGTGGAGCCAAGTGACCTAGAGAAGATGTTTTTTTTTTAAAGGAAGCTACTTGAGTATAAATAAGAGGCAAGGCTCTACGTTTTAATTACATGACATATTGAATATCTATAGGTGTCTAAGGTAACCAAGGATATATAAGCCAAATTTCTGAGGAAGGTGAAGAAAAGAAGGCCGAGAAATGCAAGGAAGGATAAATTCTTTTTGATGGTGTTTTCTAAGGTATGTTTACTGGTCATCTCACCATTTCGCTATAACTTTTTTTATATAATGAGTTCAGACCGTGAAATTGTTATTCCATTGAGAAAAACATACCCAAGTATCTTTGGTAAAAATTCAGTTTGTGGGTCGTTGTATTTAGAGTTACACTCCCGTGGAAAATAGGGTTTAATGGCTGAATCCTGAAACTAGTCAAAAGCAGTGTTTAGGGTAAAAACGTCCATAGCGCGTCATAACTTGTTGTTCAAGTTAAGGTAATAATATTCTATATGGATGGTACATGTCATTTCATTTATGGTTGTATGTGTAATTTCACATAACTCCCTCACAGTTTGAGAGTTATGTATACAGTTGGAGGACCATCATATGTCATCTAAAAGCCCCCAAAAGAGTCAAAGTAGTCAAAGTGGTTTAAAAGAATTTTAAAGGTAAATAATAAAATGAAGTGATGAGTGTTTTATAAGTCAAATTGAATACAAAATAAATTATTTCAATAATAAATTTAATGGAGAAATTAGAAGTGGGTTAACCCTAAAATAAGGAAAATTGGGCCAAGTGACCTAGAGATGTTTTTTTTTTTTTTTTTTAAAGAGCTACTTGAGTATATAAATAAGAGGCAAGGCTCTCTCATTTTAATTAAACTTGAGAATATTGAATATCTATAGGTGTATGGGAGGTAACCAGGATATCAGCCAAGTCCATGAGGGAGGAATTGAGAGAAATAAGGCCGAAATGCAAGGGAAGGATAAATAGAAATTTGATGGTGCTTTCTAAGGTATGTTATTTCACAGGGTCATCTCACCATTTCACTGCTATAAAACAATTTCTATAATGATTCAGACCCATTGACATTGATATTCCATTGTGAAAACATACCCCAGTATATGTGGTAAAAAAAATCATGTTATTGAATTACCGTTGTATTTTGGGAGTTACACTCCATAGAAAATAGGGTTTGTGGCTAGTCTAAAACTAGTCAAAATCAGTGTTTCAGTTAAAAGCGTCATAACTTCTTCATAGCAGATCCAAATTCAATTGAGATTAAATTTTTGGTTAGGGTACAATCGTAAGTATTTGTTGTAACAGTTTCAGATCAATTCAACAAATATTTACATTCTTGAAGGCACATCTCTCTACAAAGATTAAGCTCTCGAGAATAAGCCATAATTGACCAAGGTATGTCATTCTTGCTATAACTCATTTTCCGAGATGTTCCAAGTAGTGACACACAGGTAATTGCATAAAACACACTGAAGAAAATTGTGTATCAGTTTCAAGTCTTTATACATACATGAGGTTCAAAGTTATGATTGCTTCAAGATAGGGTTTTGACTAATCTAAAACTAGGCATGTAAGACTAAAGAAAATTTTGATGAAAAATATAATCTCTTGTTGTTAAAGTTAAGGAAGGTTTGCAGAAAAGTGATAATATACGGGTCTATTAGGAACTACAAGTCGTTTGTATGATGAGAGTGATGAGGTATTTTGGTTGAGGTACATGTGAGTACATGGTTGGGAACAAGTAGTTGATGAGTTGACACATACATGGAGTGTATAGTTGATGATGTTGCTATATTGATGAGTCATAGTTGATGAGTAGTTGACACATGATTGGTACATACTTGGTACATGGTTTGATGCACTGTTTATGGAGTACGGGTTGATTATAGATTGTTTGGTACGAGGTTGGTGCATGGTTGATGCACTTGTTTATAGGTTGATTACAGGTTGAGGAATGCCCGGTTACGAT
This sequence comes from Picea sitchensis, assembly GCA_010110895.2. Classification (NCBI taxonomy): domain Eukaryota; kingdom Viridiplantae; phylum Streptophyta; class Pinopsida; order Pinales; family Pinaceae; genus Picea; species Picea sitchensis. Next base: position 4,344 of record SNQJ01S0082115.1, read on the forward strand.
GCATGTTTGATACATGATTCAGATTTATTAGTGCAGGTTTGTGATATATATCCGCAGTGATAGTGTAGCGGTGGTTCCATCATTCTACTTTTGCGCCAGGCCCGTCCGGACGGGGGCAAAAGGCAGGTGGATTTGCTAACTACCTTAGATTGGCGAGGAGAACATGGGAGGTTGTAGCCTCCTTCTGGTTGTAACCGAATAATTGGGAAGTTGGAACTTCCCTCGGGTTGTAGCCCGATAAACTAGGAGGTTAGCCCCTCCTTCCATTTTCATTTGGAAAACAAAGGAAGTTAGTGCTTCAATGAATGTAATTCTTCAAGACATATAGAAAAACATTTTGTGGTTTTCTCGATTTGGGTTTCCACGTAAAACATTGGTGTCTGCGTGTATGTGTGTGATTGTTTATTTCTTCTGCTCATTGTGGATAATAGTTATACATTGATATAATATTTAGAAGAAAAAAATTATAATTCGTTAATATTGATTCACCTTCTTAAAGTAATCCAACAATTGGTATTAGAAGCGGGTTCCTTAATCGGTTTGACCACTAAAAAGGTAGATAATGGAGAGTACCTGCTTCGTATAAAAGTAAAGTACCATAGTTTGATGGATATAAGTATACATTTTGGAGCATAAGGATGAGAACTTATGCTCTCTGAGCCAGAGAGATTTCAAGTTTGGAAATCAATTGTAGATGGATACAACACCGGCAATTCCACAACAAATGAAAAGGTGGAAATTTCGGTGAGAATAATTCCAAAGCCAAAATGCACTTTTGAATGGTCTCGATCGACGGTATTTACCAAAGTTTTGCATTGTAAATCTGCTAAAGATTTGGGACAAAAGCATCTAAATATTTATGAAGGAGATTCAAAAGTCAAAGGCACAAAGCTTCAAACTTCTGGTCGGTCACGAACAACTAAAATGAAGGAGATGAAGATATCACATGACCTACTTCTTACAGTCGATGAAACAATAGATGCAATCCCATAAGATTGGGAAAGAAATCAAAGAATCTGTAATTGTTCAAAGGTACTAAGATCTCTTCCCTGTAAATTCAACCCTACGATAATGCTTGAAGAAGATGGATCTAAACTCAATAAGCATGGACAGGCGCATGGAATCTCCACAATATGAGATGAGAACTAAAAGGAAAATCTAGATGTAAAGAAATGACCTTCAAAGCATCCAAAAGATCAAACCAAAGAAAAGGAACAAAGAAAGAATATGGTAGCGGCTGACGTCTGGAAGATGATGAAGAAGTGGCCAACCGGTAAAGACTAAACAAGGGAACCAATGGTAGGTATAGAGGTAAGCTTCCCTTTAATTTGTTTTAATTGTGATGGTATTGATTTGCTAACAAATGTCCTCATAAAGAAATGATGAAGGTTACTCAAAGGGTAGACAAACATATAAAAGGTAAAAGAACTACAAAGAAGTGTTCAATAGGGATTTTGCATCAAAGAGACATCTCATTGTCAGGATGAAGATGGAAATTAGGTGATTGAGAACAATAGAGAGTTCTATTCATGGCGGTAGAGGACTTCGATAAAGAAGACTCAGAAGAAGAATATGAAGAAGCATGAAGAGAAATTGAAAAGGTATAAGTTGACTTCCAAAGGAAGAATTAATGAGTGTCATAGAAGTTATCAGAAGAAAAGAAGAAAAACAAGAACTACAAGCAAAACTAAGATAAGAGAAAAAAACACTCAAGAACTTAGAACAAATGATCACAAAATTGAAGGTTCAACTAGAGAAAATAAAAAGAATTGAAGAAACACTCAAGAAGAACATCTAGAAGGAAATAAGCGGGATCATTTAAGAGCACTGCAGGGCGAGGTGTCCACACTAAGAAAGGATATTCAAAGAAAATATCTTGAGAATATCTCAAAAGTTCTGGATGTCATTATCAACAACAAAATCTCATCTTGACAAATTATGGAATTGGATACAACTGGACAAAAAAGGGATCAAGATCCAAAACAAAGAAAAGAAACAAATCTAAAAAGCTATGCAGAAATAATCAAAGGGGATAAAATATATACAAAGAAGATTAAAGGGACACTCCCTTGTGAGAAGATTCAAATTTCACCAATCGAAAACTTAGCAGATAGATAGGCCTCAAGAAGAAGAAGGATTCATAAGAGCACCTCTCCTTTTAGAAGATCTTTAACTACGAGGGTATCAAACTATATTTTTGGTTTATGTTATGCATATAATAATTTTGGACATAAAGATGTAAGTGCGAGGCTATGCGGGGAACAATAACTACCTTGAGAGCCATACACAAGGGGTTATTCAAGAAGACCCTAGTGAAACACAGGAAAGAAGTTACAGCAGGTTTTGAATCTTTGAGCACTAAAAGTGGAATGTTACAAATGTAACAATTTTGGACACATAGACAAAAAGTGCGGAATGGCAGGTCCCTCACTAAAGAACCTCACTTGAGAGTCACAAGCAAGGGAACCTCATAAAAGCAGAAATGGATAAAGAAAGCAATATCGATTATAGAAATGAAAGTGCCGCGGTCGTTCTATAAGCTAAGCAGAAGAAGCGTGGTTGGTATGTTAAAAGTGGATATTTCAAAACACACTTGTGAATTGATAGAGACCAGAATTTCTTACATTATGAAAGAAAGAGATGGATTAGTCTACTTCAGAAATGACCAATTCATCCAAATCATTGGAAAAGACGCAGTCAGAATTGGGAACAAGAATGAAAGGAAGAAAATGTTCTACTAGTAGAAGATATACAACATAATCTTCTAAGTGTGAGTTCAAATGTGTGACCAAAGTTGCTTGAAAAGTTACTTTTGATTCAAAAAAGTGTGAGATAAGAAAAAGGTTCAGGGAAATTGGTGCATTCTGTTGCAAGAAATTCAAGCGACATATATGTGTTGGGGAAAAGAATTGGAAATGAAAAGTGTTGTCAGGAAGTAGAGATGAAAGTTGTTGATGGCATAAGAGAATGGGTCACATACATTTTAGTAACCACATCAAAAGTGACAAAAGAAACTGAGTTAGATAAATGCCCGGATCCAACCAACCAACACTTTATGCAAGCATTACACCAACAAAGGAAAGAAAACAAAGACCAAAGTTCAAATCAAAGGAATATTCAACAACAAAACCACTTGGAAATTGTACATATTGATCTAGTTGGACCAACACAACAAAAGGCTTAAAAGGTGAGAGATACTTTATGTTATTAGTTGATGATTATACAGAATGGCCCTTAGTTTACTTTCTCAAGAACAATCGAATGCTGAAAACTTCAAGATCTAAAGGGAAATGGTTGAAAATGAGATGGATTCAAGAATCAAATGCTTGGGTCGGGGGATGGCCAGGAGAATTCACCTCAAAGGAATTTATGGACTCTTTGCAACAATCATGGAATAAAGGAAATTCTCCATACGTTAGCCACCTCAACTTGTAATGGAGTTGTTGAAAGAAGAACATGTGTTACAAGAAATGGCTTCGAACAATACATTCAATGGACCAAAATTGAAAGATATTTTTTTGGACCTGGTGGTGCATACATCAATTCATATTCAAAGCAGAGTAATTCTCATAAACAGCACTGATAAAAACTCCCTCACAGGCTATGGAAAGGAAGACCAACAAGTATATGAAGCACTTCAGAGTTTTGGAATCAAATGCTACATCAAAAGAGAGAGAAGATGGAAGAATGGGAAAGAAGTTTGACTCTCATGTGGAAAAAGGAATACTAGTTGGTTATTCAAGGAGTACAAGGAAAACATGCAAGTGTTACAATCTAAAGATTAAACAAAGTTGTGAAGCATCAACATAACAATTATTGATGAAGCAGGTGAGCCAGTCAATGAGAATAAAACAAATCAATGAAACAACTTTTCAAAGAATAAGATATAGAAAGAGTAGAAGATGAAGAAGATGAAGAGAATCGTGACCCAGGAAGAACAAGTTAGGTAAGTATCTCCAAAGACATATAGCAAACGAGTGGGAATAATCATCAGCGGATCAAATTGTGGAAACAAAGATGTAGGAGTTGAGACTAGAAGAACAATCCATTCACCAAAAAAAACACACTTAGCACTCTTATCTACAATCAGACAAGCTGTTTGAAGAAGCCCATTAAGGATGAATTTTGGAGATAAGGCCATGGATGAAGAATTGGATCAAATAGAGAAAAATGACACTTGGGAATTGGTTCCAAGACAAGAATAGAAATATGTCCCAGGCACAAAATGAGTTTTAGGAATAAATTGAATGAATATGGGCCGAGGTTACAAGGAACAAAGCTGAATTGGTATGTAAAGGATAATACGCAGTTGGAAGGAATGCGACTTTGAAGAGACATTTTCCCAGGTTGCCATAATGGAAGCAATATGTTTTTTTTTAGCGTATGCATGCTCAAAAATGTTAAAGAGTATTTCTTTTAGCTTATGCATGCTCCAAAAATGTTAAAGTATATCAGATGAACGTAAATTCATCTTTTCTAAATGGGTAACTTGAAGAAGAAGTCTACATTGAACAACCAGAAGGATTTAAGTTGTCAGAGAACATAGACTATGTGTGTAAATTAAAAAATGCCTTGTATGGTCTAAAACAAGATCCTAAAGCATGGTACTTCAGACTGGATAAGTATCTGTAGCAGGTAGGGTTCAGAAAAGAAAGTGCAAACAAAAACCTCTACATCAAGGTAAGTCAAGGTAATATTTTATTAATTGAATTTTATGTTGATGATATTATTTTTGGTAGTGATGATGACAGGTTAAGCCAGCAATTTGCAAAAGACATGCAGAATGAATTTGAAATGTCGTCGTTACTTGGAAAACTATCCTTCTTTTTGGGACTTCATTTATGTCAAAGCAACCAAGGAATTTTTATTTCTCAAACCAAGTATATCAGAGAAATGCTAAAGAGGTTCGGAATGGAAGATTTCAAACTAGTTGTCACTCCCATGCAAACCAGTTGTAAGTTGAGCAAAGATGATGATTCGAAGTCTACAAATCAGAGGCAATACATGTCAATGATTGGTAGCCTACTATATGTGACAACATCCAGACCAGATGTAATGCAGGGAATTAGACAGGTGGCACGATTTCAAGCAGCACCAAAGGAATAACATGTATTAGTAGTAAATAGGATCTTCAGATATCTCAAAGGAACATAAGAGTTTGGATAATGGTATCCAAAAGGAAAAGCTCTATCACTTATTGCCTACACAGATGCAGATTGGGCAGGTTGTATTGATGACCGACGAAGTACCAGTGGAGCAGCATTCTACTTAGGTGAGTGTTTGGTACCATGGCTAAGCAAGAAATAATCATCAGTATCTCTATCTACAACTGAGGCAAAGTATATTGCAACAACAACATGTTGTACATAGGTTCTTTGGATGAAAAAAACTTTGACAGATATACAGGTTGAGTATGATGAGCCCATTCCAATATATTGTGATAATACAAGTGCCATCAGTATCTCAAAAAAACTCGGTGATGCACTCCAAGACGAAGCACATTCCAATCAAGTATCACTTTCTACGGAAACAGGTTCCAAAAAAGAACATCAGAGTTGAGTATGTGGGCACAAAAGAACAAGTCGCAGACATCTTTACAAAACCACTTCCACGGGAAGCCTTTGACTATCTTCGCCAAATACTTGGAGTTATTTCTACTCCAAAATGAATGTTTTTTGAATGTTTTTTGAATTCTTATCTTATATGTCTTAGATGTACACGAGGAAGCACCATAAGAGGACAGTTCAGTCATGGGGAGAATCCCCGGATGGAAAGATACATTTTCCATTGATGACAAAGGGGGAGAGATTTATCAGATGCAGAGGACAAAGGCATGGTTCCAGGGGGAGCATGAGTGATATGATTTCAATATTGCATCAAAGTGCTACCATCAATGCCAAAGGGGGAGATTATTGATTAAGGTTGGTTATCATTGATGTCAACCCTTGAAGAAAGCCCCGTACCACAAAGGTTTGGGTAATGGACCCAAGATTTTTTTATGTAAATATGACTCATTATTTTTTTGTCATGGTTGATAAGAAGTAAATACGGATGAACTCCAAAGTGGTCCCCTTATGGTGAAATCCCTCACGGGAAGACGTTTTGCGGAGTAAGAGAACCCATGCTTAATTGTGGAATAATGAGATGAAGGACAGTGAATGTTTCAGGGAAACTATCCTATATGGATAGTGCTTGTCATGCCATTTTCGGTTGTATGTAGTGTTACGCATTATTTTGGTCACTCTGGTGATGTCTCTACAAGTGATATATTCAGGCTCCCATAAGGAATTTTTTCCTAAGAAAAGTGATTGTTATCTTCTTCCAAAAAGCATATTTTTAAGATGAGTTTGCAGGCTGTCTATGTTATAGGGTGTGAAAATCCTTCATTCTCGCAGGCAACCCAAAATTAGGGCGTGAATTGTTCACAGTCTTCTCTACAGGTAGGGTGTGAACCTGTTTCAAAGCTTGGAAAAGAGAAGAGTTCATGAAGGTTCTAGAAGGGAATCTTTTAGAAAATGGGTTGGAATTCGCATGGTTGGCATCCTATTGACTTCTCAAATTTAGTGGGATCATCCTCATCCATGTAACCATCCCTCCTTCTTATATATATTGCAAGGTTTCTCATGGAAAAGGTTAAGCAAGATTGAATGAAGAATTGGTGAAAGAATTGTGTGAAGAAATCTACTTGGATAGAAGTTTGAAGACTCTATTTGGTCTATCAAGCTGTACTGGATCTTCTTCATGTAAATGTAGAGAAAGTGTGTGTTTTGGAACCAAGGGTCACTGAAAGGAAGCTTACGACATCAAGGCTATCTGGTTGTCTCTTCTACTTTCATTTAATATAATACAACGGCATGTCCCTTTCCCATAAAATCACTCTTATTTTATTGCATAACTCCTTGATCATATGCATAGGTTGACATTGAATATACTTTGCTATCTTCACTTGGGTTGGTTTGTGTAGTCTTGGACTTGATTTCACAAGAGTACCGGAGCGAAATGAGAACAAAAGAGACCTAGGGAAGCGATATAAAGGTATGTCATCCATTCCTTCTTAGCAGTAGATTCAATGACTGCAACTTAGAGAAAGAGTCATGTCCTGTCCTATTTTGTTATAGATCCACCTTAGGGAGATCTGTTAGTGTCTGCACCTACTGATTAATCCGATAACAAAATTGATGACTCCGTTGGGGATACAACCCATTTTGGTGGTTTTTACCTAGCCATTTTCTCTTGACCTACCCTTTTTCATTCCCAATCAATCTCTGAGTCTTGAGGAGATCCTTACAGACTCCCTGGATCTAGAAGATCCCTCAAAAGCTCTGTCATTTTTCCAAAATTTGCTTGATTACAAACCTTCTCACACTGCACCTTTATGTAGTCTATGAGAATCACTGAAGTTCACACCCTAGTGTTCAGTTCAATGCGAACTTCTCGCAATCTGCCTGTGTCTAGCCTATGAGAATCCTTAATTCTCGTACTGTACCCCACTTCCAGACTGCGAACTCACTTGTAAAAAATTTGGATTAAGTCTTTTGTGTCTTCAGATGCCCAGATTTTTTAGTGTGTCAGAAAAGAACTTCTCTGGCCAATGATTGAACGTTTCTTGACTTCAAATATCGCTAATGATTAGTTTTCGAAAATCGAAATCTCTCCTTGATCATTTTTTCTCAATTTTTACCTCTCGACCTTTTCTTAGCAAGGGTATAATCTCCGATTATGAAATCTGAGTGCTTGTTTGGTCGGGAGCCTTTGATTGGATTAAAAGTTGGGATTAATTGTCCTTTTCGATTACTTATAACTTGGAAAATAGTTACCCATGTGCATTTGAAGAGACTGGTCTTGTCAGTTTGTTATTTTTATCTTCATTGAAAGATCGATTTGGGTGTTTGTTGAGCATTTCATTTTCGTTGGTTGCTTACTTTTTCTTAGTTCCATCCTTGTTGCTTGGTTTCTAATAAAAAAATTAAAAGACTTTCTTATTTTTTTTAAGCAACCTTTTATTTGAAAAATATTGGCATTCAAGTATTGAAAGAGAATGAATAGGGAATTTGCATTGTTCATGATTGTTTGATATTACATTTCAGAGAAGATCATACATCGTAGTTTGCATTGTTCCAGAAAACTCCTCTTTCCCTCCTGTAAATAGGATTCATCGAACGAAAATTTGTATCATTCATCCTTATTTATGCATTGTTGGGTCAGAGTCTCACACAACATCGATTTCATTTATGTCTCCTTTTTGTGTAACAACAACCTTTAATAATATTGCGCAACTTTAAAATTCAACTAGTAACTTTTTCTATGGCTCTTTTACACCAACATTAGCTAGGCTAGAGCTTTGGAATAGGCAGTGAGACACACTCTCCAAAGCACAAAACACACAATAGTACCTTGTGATAAGGAGCGTCAAATTCCATTTGCATCATTTTGTCTTGGGAAGCCCTTCTCACACAAGGGTCAAACCTGAGGTCGCATTGAGATTGACAGAGTTACTCACCCTGCTTTGTTGATATCGGTGTAGAGATTGCACGTATTATGGGGGTCACTTGAAGGTATACCCACAATGATGAGTAGAAGCCTCTCAAGCCGATTTCGGGATAGATGCCCTGCCCTTGCATGTGGATCGAACTGTCGACTGTTCCCCCAGGCATCATTGTTGTTGGTGGTAACCTTAGTAGCCTATCTTCTTAGGGTCTTACACATGGTGACTGTGAAGGGGCAAGTCTTCATGGTACTTGGAATCGATGTTGGCCAGACTCACTATGGCTCCTTGGAAGGTATACTCATGATTGTGTGTGGGTTCTTGCACCAGGGTGTAAGTCCATTAAGCAGGTCGTCAACATAACTTTTCCACTCTAGCCCAACTCCTTCTTGTCTCGTCGTCGTGACGTTGGATTTCATCACCAACTAGTGACTTCGGAATTGGAAGGTCTTGTTTTCTTGGTTTTGCTTCCTAGATTTTACTAGTACATGTTGTTTGTTTACCCAAGTTGGCCATAGAATTTCTTTCGTAAGATTCTAACTGATCACAATTGACCCTCCACGTCGTTCACGTAGAATGCAAGACCTATCCCCAAAAGATCTGGAAGGTTCTCAACCCTTGCCTACCAACTCACCGGAGGGCTCTCCTCAACAGAGTGAAGTCCAAGACATTGCCACTCCACAAGTGGAAAGAACTAACTCTTTAGAACGGTTCTGAATTACCAATTCTTGAGAGGACTTCCGACTTCCTCCCAACTCCTAGAGACGTATTGTTCGAGTGAATTCTTCCAGTGATATAGTTGTTTAGTCTTCTGGATTACCAAACGTGCCTTTCATAGGACCTGAGGGTCAAGATCCTTTTTGGACTACTGGAATTTTTAGATGGGATCTCTTTGGCTCAGGAGCAGGTGTTGATATTACCATCACACCTGAGCTGCTCAAAACATCTGATCCAAACGCAATACCTTTTACTATTTCCTATTGTTTTCCCGATACAGATGCTCCACCAGCTAACCACATCTTGACTATCCCTCTACAAACAGTCCATTACACAATGGTCCCAAATACTACGAGTCTTCACACCGAGATTACAGCGGCTAACCAAGCCCCCATTGTCACACTTCTTTCACCTAGATTCACCCCAACACTTTCACCCAGATATCATGCATTGAATACTTCTATTCCCACTCCTACACAAATCTCATCCAGGACTCCTGGCATTTCCACTCTTTCTGGGAACCATCTCATTCCCGATTTCATTCTGACACTTCCTCGACCCCCTTTCAAAGGACCTCTTACATCCTCTATCGGAGGCACCGACCCTAGTGGCACCATCCCGTCTTTCACACCTAATTACCAGATTCCTGTAAGTGGACAATTTCACCAAGGAGGCCAAACCCAATCCCCTTTTGCAAGACAAATCCCAATTGGCACGAAACCCCCGATTGGAGGGAAACCCCCACCGACTCTGCCTTATGGACAAAACATACCTCCATCCTTGGCCCAATATTGGAATTATCTTTTTCAACATAATCCTCACTCGACTGGGGGGAAACAGCCACAAGCTAGCTCCTTCATACCCCCTAGTACAGGCCAACCATGTCCAAGCACGTCCAATCCTATTTGGGGCTCGAACACTCAACCCCATGTCCCTGTTCAAGGGTACAACCCTATGAATTACTTGCCTCCACACCAGCAATAGAATCTGCCCAGATCTTTGCATTATATGCAAACCGCTTATGGTCCCACTGGTCTACCGATGGGACTCCCTCCCCAAAGTCACCACTCCCTCGACTTCTTTTAATGTTCAAAATGCTCCGTCTCCTACCCTTCCCACCGATAAGACTTCTAAGGTGAACTCTATTCAATCTTCCCCCGTCGGCAAAAATAAATCCAAAAAAGGAAAGGGTAAGAATAAGGAGGATAAAAATAATCCGCAATCTGAGAAAACCAAAACACCACCTGTTGACAATAAGGATAAGCGCAACCCTGATACCCTTGTCTTATCTGTGGTGATGATCACTAAACTAAGGATTGTCCACGACGAGCCAAGGTTACTAAGTTCCTTCAAGGGACCCCGAAACCCCCTACTACGACCGTGTTGTCACAACCCTTCCCTTCTCAACAATAGGCCCAATTGGTCATTCATGACCAACCTTCCCCCTCCAATACATCCTATGGCTTAATGTGTATAGGTGATTCAAATAAGAATGACATCACACTTACCACTCGAGCCAAATATTATTCTTCCTCCAAAGAAAAGGTCGATGCAATACCTCCTTCGTTGGTCCAACCATCTCCCATGACTCCACCTACCAACAGTCCTCTTCATCTTGAACGACCGAGCCTAGATACAGTCCTTCGCCCTCCCCCAAAGGGTGTTGTTCAAAAATTGTCTTCCAATCCTCATGCACGTGCTACCCAGAACTACAGTATTTTCAAAGATTTAGCCCAAGCACTGTCTGCAATATCAGCCCTCGATGTCCTTTAGAGTTGTCCTATACAACGGAAGGCACTGTTGAAAGCTATTGGTGGAATCGACCCTACGGATACAAATTTAATAATTTTTTACTTGGAAGATCACATTCCAAGGTTACCCCCTCAACTCGTATTCCAAATACAAGTTATTGTCTCTGACAAAAACATTTGTAGAACAGTTATTGATGAGGGTGCCTCGACGTGTGTCATGTATATTACCTGCTGGAAAGCCATCAGCTCTCCTCCTTTGATTGAATCCCACAACACGCTCAAAGCCTTCAATGGCTCTGGTTTTAAGTCTTACGTTGTCTTCCCTTTGTTGCCTATTACGTTAGAAGGAAAAACGGTCAACGTTGAAGTGGAGGTCTTTGATGCTCCTCTTGATTACAACCTTCTACTTGGTCGTAGCTAGATCGATTCCATGCATATAGTTGTGTCCACTCTTTTCCATGTCGTGCATTTATCACATCAAGGAAAAGTAGTTACCATAGACCAATTAGCCTTCTTTCACTTTGATGCACGTACTGACAATGTACCTTTCATTGCAAAAACCCCCCTGGATATGAGAATATCGATGTCGATCTTCTTAAAGATTCCTCTTTGATGGGTACTTTCCCCATTCCACCACCATATGTTCCACATCCGGTTGTCGCCTCAATCAACATGATATCCACCTTTGTTCACTGAACCTTTGTGTCTTACGACCCGTGGATGGTACCCAACCCCAACGATCATCTTCGTTATGGCAATGAAATGTGTTTGAGTCTGGTCGAATCCACTTATCAAGTCATTCAATCGGCAACCCCTTCTACCCCCTCTCTTGGTGATTTATCTCTGGATCCATTCCACGTCATTTTTCCTACAGACGAGATGATTATGTCTTTTATGTCCGTGGAAGATACCCCTTGGTACGATGGACATTATCATTCCATCCTCTTCCTAGAACAACATGCCATCGAGGGTTACCAACGAATCTCGACCCCGTCAACCATTGTCATCATTTCTACCGTTCCCGAGTCTACACATGATATGTTCTACGAAGGGAACTTAAGTAATATCTCACCCAACATCCCCCTCGACATATCCATAAAACCTGGATCTGTCGAAAATGTGCATATCAAAGCTTCGTGTTCCCATCACAAAGTTGTCACCTACAAGTCTCTTTTCCAAGAATTTTGTGATGTCTTCGCATGGAGCTATGAAGAAATGTCGGGGATTGACCCTGACATTGTGGTACATGCAATTAAGACATACCCAGGCGCTAAACATGTCCGACAACAACTTCATCTGGTCCACCCACGTAAAGCAGTCGCTATCCAACTTGAAGTTGAGAAACTTCTCAAAGCTGGCTTTATTTACCCTGTGGCTCTAACTGACTGGGTTTCTAACCTTGTTCTGATTGACAAGAAACAAGGTACAATCCGTGTTTGCGTTGATTATAGAGACATTAACAAGGCTTGTACTAAAGACAACTTTCCTATCCCTTTCGTTGACCAGATCGTTGGCAATTGTCCCGGAAGTGAAATCTTCTCTCTGATGGATGGTTTCTCTAGATATAATCAAATCAATAGAGTACCCACAGACCAACACAAGACCGCTTTTATTTGTCCTTGGGGCACTTTCGCCTACCAGAAACTTCCATTCGGCTTAAAGAATGTCGGTGCAACTTTTCAAGGTGCTATGTCTTACGCCTTTCATGATATAAAGCACATTGTGCAGCCATATCTCGATGACTTACCCGCTCATTCCATGCGCCGTGTAGATCATCCAATACACCTCCATGGAATTTTCCTTCGATGTCGGTTTTACCATATATGCTTGAATCCCCACAAATGTGTTTTTTGCGTAGAATCCAGCCAACTTCTGGGATTTATTGTTTCACATCAAGGGATTAGGGTATATCCTTTGAAGGTTGAGGGGATTCTCAATCTTCCTCCTCCTTCCTCACTTCACCAGTTACAAAGTTTTCAAGGGAAGGAGAACTTTCTCCGTTGTTTCATCCCAAACTATGCTGAGTTAACTCTTGGATTTACACAACTGCACAAGAAAGGTTCTAAGTTCGTATGGGATACCACTGCCGAAAAATCTTTTGAAGCTTTGAAACTGTCTTTAACACGTACCCCATTACTCTTCCCACTTGATTACAGTCAAGATTATTTCCTTTACCTCGCAGCCTCGGACTATGCCATCGCTATGGTTCTAGTCTAGGAGGATGATTCTCATGACAAACATGTCATTTATTACTTAAGTCAGAGTCTCACGACTATCGAAACCAAGTATTTACATGTTGAAAAACTGGCCTTGGTAGTCGTCCAATCTGTTCAACGTTTCCGACACTATATCTTTTTACGCAAGACTACGGTGATTTCTAACTGCAACCCTATGCGGCACATTCTTACACGTCAATTGCTAGGGGGAAAATACTCCAAATGGATCGTAATACTCTAGGAGTTTGACTTAGAATTCGAACACGCTAAGTCTAATAAATCCTTGGTGTTTTCTGAGTTGATATGCGACCTTCCCTACTCTGAGACGAAAAATGTAGCAGAAGATTCATTACCCGATGAATCCCTTTTCTTAATCAGTTCCGGCGACCTTTGGTACGGAGATATCATCATATATCTCCAGACCCAGACTTTCCGGCCCAATTTGTCTAGCACTGACCACCGTTGGATATGCTACCAAGCCCGTCAGTATATTATCCTCGGTGATACTCTTTATTGTCGTGTGATTGACTTTGTTTTTCGACGCTGTCTCATGTTTGATGAAGCCGAAAAATCCCTAAATGACTGCCATTCTGGAGCCTATGGCGGTCACATGTCTATGCTATTGCCCAGAAGATCTTACGTGCGGGTTATTTTTGGCCTTCTTTATTCAATGATTGTATAATTGTTGTCCAGAAATGCCACGCTTGCCAAACCTACAAAACTAAAATACGATCACACCCTGTGGTCTCCGTTGGTCCTTTTGTGAAATGGGGTATCGATTTCATGACATGTCACCCTCACTCGGCCAGGGGGCATGGATACATTATTGTAGCTGTAGATTATTTTACGAAATGGGTCGAGGTGATGCCAACATTCGACAATATCGGAAGGACTGCAACATTATTTATATTCAATCACATCATTGCTCGGTTTGGTGTTCCTCAAGCTATCGTTATTGACCACGGTAGCCACTTTAGAAACTTCATGATGTCCAAACTCACTTAAAAGTTGGGTCTTCGCTATGAAAACTCAACACCCTATTACCCACAAGCCAACGACCAAGTTGAAGCAATAAACAAAATCCTCATTACCATGCTTCAACGAATGATAGGGATTCACAAAACAAGTTGGCACAAAATGTTGTTTTCAGCATTGTGGGCTTACCGGATATCCGTTAACTCTGCTACCGGGTTTACACCGTTCCATTTAGTCTATGGTCTAGAAGCCATCTTTCTAATTGAATGTGAGATACCCTCCCTAAAACTAGATGTCAAACTTCTCCCAAACACTTCTGTCGAAGAAGAACTTTTGTTGTATCTCATGCAATTAGATGAAACCCGTCGCGATGCCACCTAGTTATAGAAGCTCAAAAGAAACACGTCAAAGCCCAATATGACAAACATGTCTAGCCACGCGTTTTCTCCGTAGGTGATATGGTTCTCCTTTATGAACAAGATCGGGATATGCTAGGAGCTGGAAAATTTGAAGCTATGTGGCAAGGTCTTTATATCGTCATACGAGTTTTGGAGAAAGAATCTTATGAGTTGGTGGACTACGACGGTATCCCTTTGGGTGAACCTAGAAATGGTTTGTACTTAAAGAAGTACTATGCTTAAGATCATCTGTGCATGAGTGCTTGTATTTTATTGTATCATATTTTTGTGTGTTACTTTAGTATGCTTTTTAGTTATTTGGTCTCTGCCCTCGACCGCTTATCTTGTGTTGTGTTTGGTTTCTAGATGTCGGAGTCTTCGCCACCCCACATTGACTTCACTGATGGTGATAGTCGTAGTACTCAGAACCTTGCTTTTGTTGCATGGGCAATTTACGCCCCTACAAACGAACTTATCAGTCTACGAGGTGTGTGCTTTGGTCGTGCGACCAATAATATTGCAGAATATAGCACCATCATCGAATTGTTGATTGATGTTATTTCGCTTGATATCTACCACCTGGTTATACGAATCGATTTGCAGCTAGAGGTACTACAGTTAAGTAATGTCTATGCTATCTGAAGTCCTACTTTATTACGAGTATATTACGAATTCACCTCTTGGAACGTTATTTTGATTATATCGAATATCAACACATTCCTAGATGTCTAAATACATTGACTGATGCCTTATCTAACTATGTGTTCGACAGACATTTGGAACATTTATAAACCAATCACACATCACATGTATAACACAACACAAAATAAGTCGGTAGAAGCCGTATATATGTATATAACGATCAAAATTTTTTACAAAAAGTTTCTGCCCAAGGATCAAAATCTCAAAATACGAAGCCCATAGATTCAACAAAATAGCATCATGGATGATGCTCACGATAACACACAACTACTCGGGCTACCCTACGGAGCAGTCGACTAAGATACTCAAACACGCCCACAGTATGGCGCTGGTAACGTCTCGAGATCTCCCCAATAACAATGTCTGGGACATCCACAGTTAACCCCTCTAAGTTTTGTTCCACTACCTCATAGTCTTCGGCATCCCATCTCACCACTAGAGCTTCTTCTCCTCGCCTTTGAATGGGAGACGTTCCTAGAGGTCGATACGACCCCACATCTGTGTCATCAAAAAATAATTTTTTTTATTAGTCCTTGGATAAACATAAAAAAAAATCATATGATAAAATTTTCAAAAACATTTAAAA
>SNQJ01S0082115.1:20223-35262 GCA_010110895.2 Picea sitchensis
AGAAAATGTAGTAGCAGATTTATTACCTGATGAATCCCTTTTCCTAATTAGTTCTGATGACCTTTGGTACGGAGATATCATCATCTATCTCCAGACCCAGAATTTTCAGCCCAATTTGTCTAGCACTGACCGTCGTCGAATATGCTACCAAGCCCATCAATATATTATCCTCGGTTATACTCTTTATCGTCGTGGGATTGACTCCGTTTTTCAATGCCGCCTCACATTTGAAAAAGCCAAAAAAGCCCTAAATGACTGCCATTCTGGAGCCTGTGGTGGTCACATGTCTGGGTATGCTACTGCCCAGAAGATCTTATGAGTAGGGTATTTTTGGCCTTCTTTATTCAACAATTGTATAATTGTCGTCCAAAAATGCCACGCTTGCCAAACCTACAACAATAAAATACGATCACACCCTGCTCCTCTACACCCTATGGTCTCCATTGGTCCTTTTGCGAAATGGGGTATCGATTTCATGACATGTCACCCTCACTCTCCCGGGAGGCATGGATACATTATTGTAGCTGTAGATTATTTTATGAAATGGGTCGAGGTGATGCCAACATTCGACAATACCAGAAGGACTGCAACATTATTTATATTCAATCACATCATTGCTCGGTTTGGCGTTCCTCAAGCTATCATTACTGACCATGGTAGCCACTTTAGAAACTTCATGATGTCCGAACTCACTGAAAAGTTGAGTCTTCTCCATGACAACTCAACACCCTATTACCCACAAGCCAATGACCAAGTTGAAGCAATAAACAAAATCCTCATTACCATGCTTCGACGAATGATAGGGATTCACAAAATGAGTTGGCACACGATGTTGTTTTCTACATTCTGGGATTATTGGACATCCGTTAAGTCTGCTACCGGGTTTACACCATTCCAGTTAGTCTATGATCTAGAAGCCATCTTTTCGATTGAATGTGAGATACCTTCCCTAAAAATAGCCGTCAAACTTCTCCCAAACACTTTTGCTGAAGAAGAATGTCCGTTGTATGTCATGCAATTAGACGAAACCCATCGCGATGCCACCCTAGTCATAGAAGCCCAAAAGAAACGCGTCAAAGCCCAATACGATAAACATGTCAAGCCATGCGTTTTCTCCAAAGGTGATCTGGTTCTCCTTTACGAACAAGATCAGGATATGCTAGGAGCTGGAAAATTTGAAGCTATGTGGCGAGGTCCTTATATCGTCAAACGAGTTTTGGAGAAAGGATCTTACGAGTTAGTGGACTATGACAGTATCCCTTTGAGTGAACCCATAAATGGGTTGTACTTAAAGAAGTACTATGCTTAATATCACCTGTGCATGAGTGCTTGTATTTTATTGTATCATACTTTTTGTGTGTTACTTTAGTATGTTTTTTTCGTTATTTGGTCTCTGCCCTCGACCGCTTATCTTGCATTGTGCTTGGTTTCCAGATGTCGGAGTCTTCATCACCCCACATTGGCTTCACCGATGGTGCTAGCCATAGTACTCAGACCCTCGCTTCTGCTGCATGGGAAATTTATGCCCCTACAAACAAACTTATCAGTCTACGAGGTGTGTGCCTCGGTCGTGCGACCAATAATATTGTAGAATATAGCACCGTCATCGAATTGTTGATTGATTCTATTTCTCTTGATATCCGCCATGTGGTTATATGACTCGATTCAAAACTAGTAGTACTACAATTAAGTAACGTCTATGCTATCCGAAGTCCTACTTTATTATGGGTATATTTACGAATTCACCTCTTGGAATGTTATTTTGATTATATCGAATATCAACACATTCCTAGATGTCTAAATACATTGACTGATGCATTAGTTAACTATGTGTTAGACAAACATTTGGAGCATTTATAAACCAATTACACATCACATGTATAACACAACACAAAATAAACCAGTAGAAACCATATATATTTATATAACGATCATAAGTGTTTACAAAAAGTTTCTTTCCAAGGATCAAAATCTCAAAATACGAAGCCCATAAATTCTACAAAATAGCATCACGGATGACGCTCACGATAACACACAACTGCTCGGGCTACCCTATGAAGTAGTCGACTGATAGACTCAGACACGCCCACAGTATGGCGCTGGTAACATCTCGGGATCTCTCCAATAGCAATATCTGGGACGTTCGCAGTCAACCCCTCCTATTTTTGTTCCACTAACTTCGACATCCCATCTCACCGCTGGAGCTGCTTCTCCTCGTTGTTGAATAGGAGACGTTCTTGGAGGTCGATATGGCCCCACATCCGTGTCATCAAAAATAAATTTTTTGACTAGTTCTTGGGTAAACATAAAAACATTTCATATGATAAAATTTTCAAAAACATTTAAAAAGAACAAAATGTGTACTTCTTACCTAAGTCACCCCACTGAGCATCCTCAGGCAGGGACAAATCCGGATCCCCTCAGAAATCCAAACCAACATATGCATAGTTGTCAATCATCAGCATCTGGGGCCTCAACCAGTCAAAAAATGAATCATTATACTTGATTATGGGCCCTGCTACGTGTTGAGCCATGAGGTTGGACCACCTCAACATCCTCGGATCCTCTGAGGTCGGTAAACCCAAACCAACCTGTAGTTGCAACAGTGGGACCCTCTTAGGAAGAATGACACCAAAAGTGATCCGTACCCAAACTGCTTCAAGTCACCATTTCTGCACTTCATCAATTGTCTCTTCATACTGTAGAGAATTGCATTCGACAAGTTGAACACCTGAGGATTTGTGCACTCTATGGTGTATTGGAAATAGCTCTAGAGATCCATGTGCAGAGCTGCGCTCCCAACCATGTGTGCAATAGTAAAAAAGATGGTCCATAGGGTCAAATATTGGACCCCCCAAATAGCAACCTTACCTTTGCTTCTCTCTACCTCGGGAACACAATACTGGTGACACTACTCACTCATATGGAGTCCGCCACCTCTGCCTCCGATCAAAGTAGCATGGTATCCACGATGTGACAACCCCGTTAGAAAATAGATATCCTCGATATCTAGGGTCAGCGTATGGATTCCCATGTCAAATAACTATTGGTCCACATCCCACATGTGGACCAGGTATTCCAACAATCTGAGTTGGGCTCTCATGCCTGAAATCCTGAAAAATTTCAAAAGCCCACAGTCCCGGAGGGCAGCGACACTACTCGGGTCATTCTTGGCAATGACATCATCCTCCTCATGTTCTCTTTCTCTCCATTCCAACATTGTGATGGTCAAACACCTGCAAAAGAGCCATGAGAGGTAAGTCAACAACTTTTTTTAAACTCTTGCATAATTTTTACTGAGCCAAACCTTACTTTAAAATCCATTTTTTGGCCTCCGCAGGTGAGCCTTTTTCATAGTGCGAGATTCTCGCAGGTCCCGCATGGCCCACCTGTGAGAATGCTTGGGCGCATTTTCTGACCCTAAAATGGACTCAAAACCCAAAAAAATTCCAATAAAAACTAAAAATAAACCATGGAAAAGTTAGAGAATCAAGAGATTGCCTCATTGGCTGAGATGGTTCGTCGAATGATCGTTTGTGCCTCCTGCAATCGAGAAAATAAAATTGGGGGAAAATGAGGTATGTTGGACAAGTTTTTGGCAAAGTCATAATGAAATGGTAAAAAGCCCTTTTTACCCATATTTATTCACTTTCTACTATTTTTCATTGATTTTTTATATTATTTTTATTACTTTGTCTATAAAACCTAATACCCTAATAGGCTTGTGAGTGTGGTTTTTCGCAGATATCATGACTTTGAAGTCTGAACGAGGGGGTACATGTGTTTTTTCCTTTTTCGCATGTACAACTACCTTTTTAGGGTTTTTTAGAAAAAAACCTCGAGCTCAGTCTTCGTTCGTTCTCGCACTCGAAAATATATGAGAATGTAACCGAGTATACTTTTTCTCGTCTTTTCGTACTAATCATGGTAGCATGAAAATGACAAACATTAAGGAGTATCCTTTAAGCTCTTTTCACGCTCCATAAAAATGAAAAGATGTCCGAGCGATCTTGTTCTTTTCACGCTCGTTAAAGTATTTGAAAAAACGTTCGATGGGCGATAGTTTATCACTTTTTCGGTCTCGTCGAACTCTTTTACGAAAAAGGAACTGGGAGAGTTCTCTTTAAGTGTTTTTTAGACTCTCAAAACATGAAAAACCCCCGAGTTTTCTATCCTTGGACTCGTTAAACAAACATCGAAAGACCCGTAATGGGACTGAACCAATCCTTCCTAGGGTTTGTTAAATATACTCCGAGGGACTCATCCAAAGGATAAGCTTACATTGACAAGCATATGTTATCCTCCTCAAGCTTGTGTAAAAATAAAGAGGTACTCGCCAGAAATGGTGGGGGAAATTTTGGGAAAGGGATGTGTTTTCGTATTCATATTAATGGCAGTAAGCATTGCTCTTGAACATGACACACCCTATTCATCATTTGAATCCAGGTTGGGAAATTCATTTGTCTCTTGTTTGACTTGCTACAAGGTCATATCTTGGGTCATCTTTGAGTCAGTGTTGTCAAGTCCTTGGTCGTGTCATTCATATGTTCAAGAGAAGTTCACATGAACCCTCTATTGAGTCGGGCATCTGCAGTTGTCCATTCTTACTATGTCGGCCTTCCCTGTGTCCCTTTCGACTTGTATTCATACTCTGTTTCATCCTCAAAATCTGTTACTTATTTCACGTCATTGATGGGGGATACATCAAGGCCCTCCTGTGACGAGTCTTGTTCTGTCGATTCCAACTCATTATCCGAAAATGAGACTTAGAAATCATTTAGTACCTTGGAACCTGGATGCCTTAATGGCAGGTCTCTTCGCTTTCAACAGGGGTTTCACATCATTGATCCCTGGTCGAGAGATTTCGCCAGGTGCTCAACTTTAGCTCATTCATTTGCATTCGTTCAGATTGTACTTTGGTACCTTGGGAGTCATTAACATCAGTGGTGATTTACCTCACACTTGTTAACGATTTTCATCAATGACTAGTAATCAAGTGGTTTCTACCATGTTCGACTTCAACACATGTAATCACATAGCTAGATTCATAATTTTAGGTGACGGGATTGAAGACCCTGGGTCTCATCTTTTTTATCCAGGCCGCAATGGAGTATGTATGATTTGTATCGACACATAGATCCACTTTGTATGTCATGTGGCTATGCCATCTTAATTCAAGTCTTCTTGCCTAGATCCACGGTGTATTCCTGGTGGCTATGTAGCATTTTGACAGCATGGATCCACAGTGTATGATTGGTGTCCATGACCTACATTTATGATTCCATTCATTTGTGATCTGAGCATGGGAATGCCTACCTCCGAACTGGTATTATATTCTGCAGATGCTTGGTTGTTTACAGGTTTCTGCTTAAGTGTGCTCCTTGTTTCTAACACGCACACACATTTTACAAAGTATTTAGGCTGTCACAAGTTCCAGCCTCATACTTTGGGGGGGATTCTATTACACATGATTTTGGTCACTCTGGTGATGTCTCTACAAGTGATGTATTCATGCTCCCACAAGGAATTTTTGCCTGAGAAAAGTGACTGTTGTCTCTTTCCAAAAAACACATTTTTAATATGAGTTCACAGGCTGCCTATATTACAGGGTGCAAAAATACTTCATTCTCGCAGGCAACCCACACTTAGGGTGCAAACTGTTCACAATATTCTCTATAGGTAGGGTGTGTAGTGACCTCAATTAATTAAGCCAAAAAAAAAAATTCATACAATTAAACATAGAATTTCTTTCAATGCATAAATAATTCATTAATCATCATATAAGCATTTAAAATTCCGTAGAAATTAAATTTATCCACAACATGAAAATAAATTACATAATCATCACATAACTCAGCAAATTCAGAAATAAAAATACCTCTGCCTGATGCTATTATCCCACTATCCGGTTGTCCTCTCTGCTGCTTTTCCCAACCTGATGCTCTGACCAAACCTTGCCCAAAACTGATTAACCACCCAACTAGCTAGGAGAAACCTTTCTAGCTCCCTAGCTCCAAGATTCCGTGAGGATTCCTATCCCCCAAGCCCAAAAATCCCAACAACCTGGTTCCCCTGCAACAGTTCACCCAATCTCCAAAAACCAGACTCCAAAACCAGAAAATATCCCCCAAACCAGGAAATACAGTCCTCCTCCCAAAATAATGTTTTCTCCCAAAATTTTCATAATCTCTCGTAGGCCTCCCCCGTCATATACCCCTCATTCACTGCCTTATCCCCTATCATACATAAATTCGTATCATAAATAAATTAAAGTCCATTTACTACCTTATCCCCTGTCATACGTAAAATCTTATCACAAATAAATTAAAGTCCATTTACTACCTTATCCCAAACCATAAATGTGTTGATTAATCAATTATTAAACAATAAATAAATAAATAAATAAGATTATTAATAAATAATCTTTATTTAACTAATACACACTAGGACAGTTAATTATTTAGTTAACTACTCTTGATAAACCCTATGCAACTATTTAAATAGGGTTGTTACAGGGTGCAAACCTGTTTCAAAGCTTGGAAAAGAGAAGAGGTCATGAAGGTTCTAGAAGGGAATCTTCTAGAAAATGAGTTGGCATTCACATGATTGGCATCGTACTAACTTCTTAGATTTAGTGGGATCATCCTCATCCATTTAAACCATCTCTCCTTCTCCTATATATTGAAAGGTTTCTCATGGAAAAGGTTAAGCAAGATTGAATGAAGAATTGGTGAAAGAATTGTGTGAAGAACTCTGCTTGGATAGAAGCTTGAAGACTCTATTTGGTCCGTCAAGTTGTATTGATCTTCTTCATGCAAGTGTAGAGCAAGTGTGTGTGTGTTGGAACCAAGGGTCATTGAAAGGAAGATTGCGACATCAAGGTGATCCGATTGTATCTTCTACTTCCATTTAATATAATACAGCGACATGTCCCTTTCCCATAAAATCACTCTTATTTTATTGCATAAATCCTTGATCATATGAATAGGTTGACATTGAATATACTTTGCTATCTTCACTTTGGTTGGTTTGTGTTGTCTTGGACCTGATTTCACAAGAGCACCAGAGCGAAGCGAGAACAACAGAGACCTAAGGAAGCAATATAAAGGTATGNATTGTGTATGTGTGTGATTGTTTATTTCTTACTGCTCATTATTGGATAATAATTCTACATTGATATAACATTTGAAGAAAATAGATTATAGTTACGTTATTACTGATTCACCCCCCCTCTCAGTAATCCAACACTCTTTGCCAATTTCGCCATATGTTGATGGCGTATGGAAGGAATCCATGTGTTAATGTACGTGGTGGAAGGAATCCATGTGTTAATGTACGTGGCAACGTGCAATGGCCTATAACGTTTGAGATGGCATAAGAATTGCTTGACACATTGGAGGCGACAAAAGAAGTGGTTTTGTTATAGCCGTTACACCCATGGCCCCAACCTTCTTCGATCGATTCTCAAAAATTGCCTGCAATGCCTTGTTATAGTGGAGGTCGTGGCTTGAGATGGTGGAAAAACAACAAAACTTTCTCAATTAATAGATAAATAGGGTTATTACTACATAGAATGTTCAAGAAGGAAGAAAAATAGAAGAAATCACTACAGTGTCTTTGCATATGTTTGTTAATGCAACTAAGTTGTTAAGGATTTAAACCCTGCATCAATTGATGACCATTATCGAATGTTATGAGGGAATTTGCAAGGTACTATGCCCATAATTTTTCCTTTCTCTTAAATTTAGTTTCTTGAAAGATTTTGTTGGGTCGGGTCCCTAGGGTAATTTATGTAAAATTTGTTGATGAATCTAGTTGAGGTTAGTGCCATTGTAAACCAAATGTAGATCTACTTAAACACTGGCATTCAAATACATTTTTTTTAAGCACTAGATTGATCTATATTTCTAGTAATAGCAATTTTGTGATATTTGTATCATATTCGACACTACCATATGCTTTAAAATGCCTATTTTTGCCAAAAAAAATTAGAGTAAACCCAATGGCCCTAATTTTTTGAAGCTTGCTATATCCGCAAATTCTAATCCATAGAATGGTATTTCAGAAATCGAATATCAAACTCGTGCCCATTAATAACCCCGATATCTACATTCAATCCATACTAAACATAAAAGAGGTGAGGCAATGATTGTTCCAGCAATTGAATGATGATGCGAGACAAGTAACGCAAACCATCACCATTATTAAGAATCATAGTTATCTATGTTCATTGTTTGTGGATAGTCCCTCTTCCCTAGAAGCCTCAAGCCCCTTAAACTCACCTTCTTCTCGTAAGTAGCCTTGATCTATTTTCTATCGATTTTTGCACTGTTGCAATAATGGATTCTCTTCGTCTCATTTGCCATGAAATTGATCTATCATAGAACATTGGATTTGTGTTTGTGGGATTTGAAATATTGTGTAATAGTGACACCATGAGAATGAGAGAGTCCATGGTGAAGTAAGAAGAAGAATAATAACGTTGTTGGTGATGGGAAGAGCAGATTTGAGAAATCCCAAAGTGTTGAACCCACAAGCCCTACAGTTTATGACTGGTTAGTCTTTCATTTAATCACATATCTTATAATTATTATTTGTAATCTCAATTATATTTGTGTTTGTGTTGGGAACGATCATATAATAAGGGGAATTATGTAGTGATGATTGATATTCTCAATTGTAACATTGTAGGGTAGTCATTACCTCCTTTGAAAGATGAGGAATAGTGACTGAAGAGAATTCATTTTATGTCAGTGGGGGCATTGTTAATTGTTGGTTGTGGAGCCTGATTATCTTCTTGATTCAGAGGTCTTTTATTGTCGGCCATGTTTATACCCCATGAAGTATTTACACCCCAAAAGTATGTACACTATTCCACGTGGGGGAGTGCAGAGGGGGGGGTACCCCCTCTGCGGGGTCCGAGGGGGCTATCCCCCTGGCTGAGGGGGTCTGGGGGAAAGAAGGCCCCCAGCGAGGGTTCGGGGGTGAAGCCCCCGATGGAAAAATTGCCTTGTAAATGTATATTGTAATTTCATTGTAAATATGGACCGTTCATTATAATGTCACAGATCTAACAGTAGAGATTATGTTAGGGTTTTTTTCCCTAGAAGGAAACCCTCTCTTATGAGGTAAATGTATTGCGGCTATGGTTGATGGCGAATATTGTATTCTGAGATAGGAGACTGTGAGAGAAAATAAGAGGAAGTTACAACGGGTTTGTTGTAGGTTGTATCCCTTCATATGCTAGATAATAATAAAGGAAGGACCTGGAAATTTCTCTGGTGGACGTAGCCCACACTAGGTGAACCACACAAATCTGTGTCTCTATTGTATTGTGTATCTTCTGTGTTTTGTTTCCGTATTTGTTTTATTTATTGCTCCCCGGTCCTGTTTTTCTAACATTAATTACATTTGAATTGATAACGACAAACACTTTCTCATGGGGAATACAAATCCAAGTTGTACAAAGTGTTTATAGAGTTTGTTCTAGGTTGATGTGAATATATTTTTGTAAATAGTTTCAATTTTAAAGTTTTTTCAACATTGGCCCATCTATGCAAGTTTTTATGTGAGCAGAGGAGACAAATCACAAGTTTAGAGCACATGGAGTCTTTTTTTCAATTGAATAAATGCTATTACCCCACTTCCTAGCGGAATAAGGAACTCATCTAATTTTGTATGTATATAAGAAAACCAGATTCACCAGAAATAAATGATGTGCTCTAATGACCAAATGGTTCTTAATAAGAAGCTTGTGACCACGAGTATAGATTATATTGTGTGCTTGAGGTTTTAAGTGTGAGTTGTTTAAGTTTTCGAGTAACAAGCCACTTATGTATTTTCTGATATATCATTACTTTCAAGAAATACTTTTCCATCCTCTTTTTGCTATCGTCAAGTTCCTAATTTGTGCTTGGTTTAGATCTGATGTATATACTTTTTAAGTATAATGGAAGTGCCTTTAACTTTATACAGAGTGTGGGTATCTTTATCATGTGTCGGGACATTAAATTACTGAAACTAATTATATACTTTAATATAATGGCAGTGCCTTTTACTTTACATGGAGTGAGGTAATGGGGTAATTTAATTTTAATATAATGGTGGTGCCTTTTTCCATACATACAAATTTTGTTTAACTTATTCTAAACATTTGAATTTTTAGATTTATAAAATTATAAGGCATATTATGTCTAGGATAATTACTTATATTTTGAATATTTATATCTTATGAAGCCAGCAAGGGTGTGCTTGCATTATATTGTTCAAATGCAAATATTAGGGGAAATTGTAGTGTAGGGTTTTGTGTATATATTTTGAATATTTATATCTTCGGAAGCAAATAGGGCGTGCTTGTGTTATATTGTTCAAATGCAAATTTTATGGGAAATTGTAGTGTAGGGTTTTGTGTATAGAATAAATAATGATGTTGAACTCTAAAAAGAGGCAACATGTTGGCAACAACAAGTGACTATCAACATTATGTGACCAAAAGCTTGGCATAATGATCAATGATGAGAGTGATTTCAATTTTTCGATATTCAATAATAAAAGTATCTTAAAGATAAAGGATCCAATGATGTGGTTACTGTTGATGTTGTTCTATTTCTCCACCGAGTTTCTATGTTCTTTGACAAGGATTCAGAGGAAAATGTAGAGGTCGATCAACATTTTGTAATTCACTTGCATTTCAATGTTATGAAAGAATCTAGGTATTTTGTTGTTCTTCCATCAGATAGATGGAAGGAATTTGTGGATAAGAAATCAGAGAAGCCATTGCCGATAAGTTTCAATATGCCTATCTCGAGAAGGACATAATCATATTTTGCAATTTCGGTTGTTCTATTCCAAGGATTTTGTTAGAATTATCAGTGATGATTATGATGCAATATCTCTTCTTCCTATTTCTTTAGAACTCTTTTATGATGAATGTATCAATTATTGTGTTCAGTTCTTATGATCACAAATACTTGAGTCTTAATTTTATGGGAATAGACTGATATTTTGGTTTACCGGGGTTATCAACTCTGATTGCATTGCATATAGATATAGGAAATATGATATGAATATTCTTTAGCAAGCATTGTTGTTGCAAAAGCGAATCTAAAGAATGCATTTTGATGTTAAGGTTTGTGGGGTTTGTGAAAATTTATTCTCTACTCGAACATGTTGCTTTGTCTTTGATACCTAATTTGTTGGATTCTAGAATTGATGTCATGACTAGGGTTTATGAGAGCCTCAAGTCTCCCGGTGTTGAGAATCACATGAATTTGTGTAATGGTGCCCTAGAATCCCCAAAATATTGTAAAAATATCCAACATTTTAGCTTGAAGAGTTTTTTCTAATTCGATCCCTTAGGGTTGTCAAAGATAGGTGAGAATTAGTTGACACTTATTATGTTCTCATGGATATTGATGCTTCCATCGACATTGTCTTAGCCCTCTAGTTGTTGGGTACCCACTGCCTCCATCTGCAGCTATTATCTTTGAAATTCCACAGGGGTTTGACACAGTATTTTCCTTTTGTTCCTTGCCTCTTTGTGCTTGCTTGGTTGAAATGGGTATTGGATTTTGGATAAATTTCATTTAATTGGATATTGGATTTTTGGCAAATTCATCTCACAAAATGGCTTCAATTGCCTATTTTATGGTGATGATATCATTTCTAGCTCTTGGCATATTGGTATTTCCAAAGGTATTTGGATCAAAATTTAGAGTAAAATAGAAAAAGGGTTGGCTAGACTTGGATGATCTCCAACTTTAATTCTTAGGTTGGTTCACTTGCTGAGCTTTGCCACAAATTTTGGATTAGCTATGCGTGTCACCTTCATTGATGGTATTATTATGTTCACACATGTCCCAAATTCATTTTTTATATATATACTATATTATTGTTGTGGTCAAATATATGATCGAATATATCAATCAAATGGGTTTTTTTTTAGTGTTTAAATTCCTCTTAATGCAAAAATCTACCCAAGCCCCAGTTTGGAAATCTGGAGGGAAAAATGTTGTTTTCCTACTCTTATGTGGTATCTGTGTTGTAACATTTTCTCTAGAACATCCTTGGTCTTCTGCCTCTTCTATTAAGAAGAATCACCTGGAGTTGTTCGTACTCTTTTTGGGTGTTTACACTGTCCAATTTATTGATTTTCACTCCAATCACAATGAATATAAGTTCTCCTTATTTTTCCATATTTAGTTTCTTAGGATCACAAATACTTGAGTCTTAATTTTATGGGAATTGACTAATATTTCGGTTTATCAAGACTATATTGCATTGTGTATAGGTACGAAGCAATATACTATGAATATTTCATAGAAAGCATTGTTGTTGCAAACAGAAACCTAAAAAAAATATGTATTACGAATGATGTTTCTCTTACTACAATCATACATAATTATAGTAATCTTCAAAAGCTTTTCTTGTTGGATTTGGCATTGACGTAGTTAGCTCTGTTGTGTATAACAGAATGCAAGGCTCTAAAATCCCTTGCACTTGATGACTTCAACACTAAGGGACAAGGTTTACCTGCAATCGATTTTGTGCGGGAACTGATAAGACTTCTTTCTAGCATGTGCTACAAAAGTCAAGAATGTAGAATTGCAACCTTTGATGCATACCAACAAACATTCAAAGAGCATCCATCTAAACTGTTGCATGGGACCATCTTCAAATGCATTCTCAACAACCGGTCTCTGTTCTAATATGTAATTCTTGGATTTGAGTTTTACACGCTTGGATGTTATGGCAAATAGTGCCAAAACAATTTCACTAATAAGTTGAAATCATTGGGATAGTGGTACTAGAATGTTGGCAACTTTTTTAACCTCTATATTCAAAGGTACTACATATAAAATGAGATAATGAGGAATCAATGTATTTTCATATGCTTGGTGTTCTCAATCATATATGCACTCCTTTGCACTCCTTTAGACACGTTGACCTTATGGATTATAAGTTCTATTTATGAAAATGAGTTCCTTTAATTATTGGTAAAGATCATATTTTCTCTATTGGTTATCGTCTGGTGTCAAGTTATACTAAATTAATTTCATTAAATGTTGTTAATTTCATTAAATGTTGTTGGTTAGAAGATCCATATCATAGAAATATCATGCTTACAAGTATTGATCTAGACAATGAGTGTTACAACTGAATTTTAGGAATGCCACAAGCTCATAATAAGGGCATGTACACTCCTTTCTTCACTCCTTTTCCATTTCAAAAACGTTAAACACTTAAATCTTACTCAATGTTTAGTTGTGAAAAATTGGGGAACCTTGAGCAACCCCAAGAATGCATTTCAAAGTTATAATTTGGAGGGTTTGTGAAAAATTATACTCTTCTTGAACAGGTTTCTTTGTCTAGGGTTTACGAGAGTTGTCTAGGGTTTACGAGAGCCTTATGTCTCTTAGTGTTGAGAATCACAGGAATTTGGGTAATAGTGCCCTAGAATCCCCAAAATATTGTAAGAATATCCAACAATTTAGTTTGAAGGGTGTTTTCCAATTCAGTGCCTTTGGGTTGTCAAAGATATGTGAAAATTGTTTTGTTTTCCAATTCAGTGCCTTTGGGTTGTTAAAGATATGTGAAAATTGTTTTGACACTTATTATCTCTGTGTGCGAGTATCTATATCAAAATTGCTTCTAAATGGCTTATAAGATGGAAGATGTGCTAGGAATCGGTGATAATAATAAAATCCGAATAGCAAATAGCTTTAGATGATATCTAGAATTAAAAAACATACACATGTAACATCTTTTGTTTTTGCTATATACTTGTAAATTTTTATTATGCTATTCACTTCTCTATATTATATTTGTTTCATTGTTTGTTCTCTCACTAAATATGATGGTCATAAAAACATGTTACTCAAATGTTTTTGGCATTTCTGCAATCAAAGATGTGTCATTTCCAACTCGTAAATGAAAGAAAACTTCTCAAAGATGTGTCATTTCCAACTCGTAAATGAAAGAAAATTTCTCACGTCCCTTAGTAAATGAAATTTCCCCTAACTTGCCAATCTCTTCTTGAACACTCCTTCAAAGATGTGTCAAACTTCTTACCTCCTCTTGTAAATGAAATTTCCCCTCGCTTGCCAATATTCTTAACTTCAAAAAAGGATATTCCTACAATAATGTATACGCACGAAATTTCCCCTAACTTGCCAATCTCTTCTTGAACACTCCTTCAAAGATGTGTCAAACTTCTTACCTCCTCTTGTAAATGAAATTTCCCCTCGCTTGCCAATATTCTTAACTTCAAAAAAGGATATTCCTACAATAATGTATACGCACAGATATTGTATAGACAAGAAGACATAAGATGCACACGGGTTAAGACCTTAAGGGGTTGCACACAATATTGAAGCAGAAACCAAAAACTTTAGCCATCTGACAGAAGAGATATGTAGCTACAACCACTCTCTAGCTGCTACCACACTCATAAAATGAAAAAACATAAATGAAAAAACATTTTATTACTATGAATCACTCATTGGAAAATGCGTCTGTGAATGAGCTCTACAACATGAAGTGAAGAGGCCCTTAGCTTTGTGCGGGGAATTTTAAGCCTAAAAACTGCTTGTTAATTCTGGGCCCAAAACCTCAAATTCAAGATCTGCCAAAATTTCGGCCCAAACAATCACCCTGACAGCCATTAGGAAAATTCAAGGGAAAAACGCAGAAATGTAAAGTATAATTTTCTATCCACAAGAAACGGAAATGCATGGTCATAGTTGTAATTAGCTGCACAGATTTAACAGAGAGGTTCAAATAATTTATGATGTTTTTACTTACCAGGCCATTATTTTTAAATAACAGTGCAACTTACAATGAGATGAATTTGTACTTACACACTGAAATAGCTCCCTCCTGGAAATTAAAGACACAAGCCTTGAGTTTAGAGTTTTTAAAATCCATTTTGGTTTCGTGGAATCCTCCCACTGTGTTTGAGAGTTGATTTCTGACTACCTCCATACCAATGGGGGTCATTCTACAACAAACCAGTCCAATCTTTCTGCTACAGACGATTTT
>SNQJ01S0082116.1:0-12280 GCA_010110895.2 Picea sitchensis
AATGGCCTAAAGCCGACATAATTAAAATAACATTACTAATCTAAATTACAACTAATGGCCTAAAGCCGACATAAATAAAATAGCATTACTAATCTAATATGCCCCAATTAAGGGGTAATGAGCCAACATTAGGGCTTAACATCGGCCCACTTTGGGTCCTTTTTGGATTTTTAGGATAATATAATGGGAAAGGGATGTCAGCCCATGGGTTTACCCATGTTTAGGCCCACTTTTGTAATGTATAAATAGATATCTAGGCGATGTAAGTAAGGGTGTATGGGTGTCTGGTAAAGAAGATTGACCAAGGGCTTAGTGCTAGAATTGATCTATGTGATTGACTTGCAAAGCTGAGTGCAAGTGTTGTAAGTGTTGAGTGCACATATTGTAAGGAGGCTCTGTGCTAGATCTACTCGGGGAAGGAGGATCTGGCGAGGTATGTGCAAATCTCTTGTCCTATGCAGAGTAGGGTTTTGATAGCTCTGTGTTGTAACCTGATTGACTGAAGCTAATAAAGAAGAAGATTTGGTGGACGTAGCCATAGGGAGGGGGTGAACGACGTAAATACTGTGTGTTATTCTTTGTGCTCATTCTTAGATGTTTTGTATTGCTAAGTGCTTAGATTAGATTAGATTGGATAGATCTATTGTTTCTTTGTGCTTCTAAGATGACAATGAATGTTAGATCTGAAATGTACAAAGATGCTTAGTGCTGGTCTCCAGGATTTGATCTTTTTTACTGTTGCTAAGTGCTGAATTATCTTAGATCTAAGTGAATACTGCGGTGCTTTGTACTTTCTGTGAAGTATAATAAGGATTGAATATTGATTAATAACCTATGTTAAGTGCTTGCTAAGTGTTGTAATCACACAGTTGTGTCCTAACAAAGGTTGTAGACACCTGATTCTTGCAACCACCCCTGCCTCTACTTCGGGTGAGACTTCATTTGCTTCGCAGGTGTTGCCGAAAGGGTCGGTAGTTAGGGTTTTGTTGGTGCGTTGTTGTAGCATTGAACCCTGGGTCTGCCCCTGTTCCAACAAATGGTTCTGTTGCGAGGACCTGATACTGTGATTGTTGGGATTTAAGAAAGAAGAATCTTTGTGCAAAGATTCACCCTAAAATTGTGGAAGCTATGTGCGTAGATGTGTGCCTTAGCGCACAGTATTCTACTTGATCTGAAAAGCTCTATGCTAAAAGGAGAAGGTCAGATCTGAATAAAGGAAGCAATATCTGAACACTTTGTGCTCTAAGAAAGGTAAAAGTAGAAGTTTCTAAGGAAAGGAGGTCATATCTGCAGAAAAGAGGTAAGATCTATAATCTCTGTGCTCTGGTAAAGGTAAGAATAGTTAAAAGTTTTAGATCTGAAAGCTTTGTGCTCTATAAAAGTAAGATAAGTGAAATTTGATCTAGGTATGATTAATAGATTTTGTCCTAGCTTGAAAACTAGGGCACTAGTGGATGAAAGAAAGTTTGATATGAATATATCTGATAAGAATAATGATAGATATGTTATACCTATGCATAGAAAGAATGTTTGGACTAACAGATGGATGCAGGATCCTAGAAATATTTTTTTCTAGGATAGCTACCATGATCCTAGTGCGCAGTAAAGAAGATGTTAGGGATCATTTAAAAGAAAGAGAGGATTAACCCTCTATTGTAGTTGCAGAAGACTGGGACATATTGCTAAGGAATGCCCTGGTGGAAGACCTAGTTGTCTCTGTTGCAAAGCTTTAGACCATGAAGTGTTGGATTGCCCTAGAATGGTTACTAAGCTTGAAGGAATGAATCTAAATGAAGAAAACCCTAAGGCAGATCCAGAAATAGTAGAACCCCAAAAAGAATCAGAGAAGATGTTACTACAGATGAAAGACACCTTGAATGACCATCGACATGTCAGGCTATCAGAGATCTTTAAAGAAAAATAATGCATCAAGGTAAGAATGGGAGACTTCGACATTGACTGTGTTTTGGATGAGGAAACACAGGTGAATGTTATGACAGAAAGAACTTGGGAAGATATAGGGAGGCCTGCTATGACTCCATCCCTAGAAGGAATAGGGTTATTCAGAGGAAAAATATTAAACCTATGTGGAAGTCTCACTCAGATATCTATGAATGTCAATGAAACTTCGACAGAGGAAGATTTTGATATTATCAAATTTATTGAGGACAACACCCCGTTTACTATGTTACTTGGAAATCCTTGGATTGAAAGAGATCAAGCCAGAAAGAAGTAAGAAGAAAAAGTTTTAGAACAACAGAGACAAGAGTTAAAAAAATTCATGACCAGAAGGATCGCGCAGTTGATTGAAAAACATGAGAACAGATCGAAGTTATATCACACTAGGAACCCAGATGTCGAAGTTATCAGAACGCCAGAGGACTCACAGAAGACTGAAGTTTCTATCTCAGATAAAGAAGAGATGTTATACCTGAACCCTAAGAAATAACCTCAGTGGTGCGAAGTGACTATATCCAAGGAAAATAGGAATCAGAACGGGAAAAGAACTACTGAGACGAAGCTCACTGGAAAGAAAGCTAGAAAGTTAAGTAAGAAGAGGGAAAAATTACAAGAGATTCTAGATGGAACATTGCAGAAAGAAACTTTGCAGAATTCGAGCTTCGCCGAGATATCAGAATAGTGACATGGGTCACTTCGCCATGCGAAGCAATATAGTCGTTGGAAGCCGATATATCCGTTCGACTGCTGCCCCGAACGGGTCGAAAAGCATTGATGGGTTACCACTAGACCATTGGACAACACCATAATGGATAGAACAGAGTTAATGGAGGCCCCATACCCATTGCAAGAAGACCGTTGTTGAGATTGCCTATTTATCTCATTGCACCATGCCCGAAGAACACTTTTTCCAACTGAGAAATTGAATCTCACGGACTAGAAAGTGTCTACAGTGATCATCACACCCTTGTTATTCATTCCCGT
The DNA here is from genome assembly GCA_010110895.2 of Picea sitchensis. NCBI lineage: Eukaryota > Viridiplantae > Streptophyta > Pinopsida > Pinales > Pinaceae > Picea > Picea sitchensis. The sequence goes on from SNQJ01S0082116.1 coordinate 2,944, forward strand.
GAAGTGCCTAAGATCATTGTGACCACGATTATTTATCTCGAGCGCGTATGTCTAACAAGCTCACCACCATTGAAGAATCCGTAACTGAAGTTCTGCTTGATTTAATGAATGAGAGAGTTATGCCAGAAAGAAGAGTATCTACATGTGTTTAGGAATCATCGATAAGAGGAGTAGCAACTTCTCCATCCACTGCTCGAGCAAGATCATCTCGATGGTTCGATGAGAATCATACTAAACATAGAGACAATTTGGCGAATGCTAGACTGATTCTGAGCATTCTACCTACCTACCTACCCCCTCTAAGTGGCGAGATTAACCGCGACAATGTACCTAGATATTTTGACTATGCTTTAGTCACAACGTACCTCCCAAAAAGGATACACACAGTTCGAGCCGACCAAGATAAGCTCGCCGCATTGAAATTTAGTGATTTAAACCTTGGTGATAGGAAAGCCTATGGCATGCTCGCCCCACACAAGTATCTCATGAAGAAAAAAGGAAAGAATTCAAAGATTGTCCCGCAGTATTGGACCCAGAACCTCGCGCAGTCTACATTGTTGAATGTGATGAAGATTTCGCACTTCGAAAAACACCAGGAAGCGAATGCATGTGTAAAGTTGTTGCTGTCCTGCTACCACGGAGGATACCTGTGGTTGAATCACTGCATCACTGTGGATCCGACCTTGATCCATCAGATCACAAGACTTAGAATGCAGGGCCCTGACCCATAGGACTTTTACCCTAGAAAGACCTCAGACAGAGCACTCACAGCGAAGATCAAAGAAACTTATGGCGATGTCGAGAAGGGCACGTGAGGTTACAAGGTAGACTCTATTCATAGCGACGCAGTGTGCCTTTCATGTTAGTTGATCACAGGCAAGCTAGTTCACAAGAACGAGCCCACTCAAGTAACTGGATTCGTAGTAGACCTCACAAGGAAGTGCGCAAAAGGTATTCAAATGAATTGGGTGAAGTACTTAGTAAACCAACTGGAACTAGACTGTAGGGAAGCACAAGACCAGGGATACGACTTCCACTTCAGTTGGCTTCTCATCCTGATTGCATTCATCACATGGGAGATGTCGGAAGGTGCGATCTTCCCGGACATAGAACCCTTCGAACCTTTGGCTATGAAGTTTAGTACCTTATGGTACTCGAATGATATGAGCAAGCAATGGAAATCCAATGTTGTATCCCACACCTACTACAACCAGTTCAAGCTCGCCATCTAGTTTGAGCCTCAGATGACCCCGAATACCCTCCACAGGTTTCGAACCTTAATGAAGTTCATCACAGACCGCCACTTCATTTATATAACATCACGCGATGATGAGCATAAGCAACAGTTACAGACTTATTACAAGTTGACTGAAGAAGACATTGAAGAAATCACCAAGGATTGGTCGGCAGACCTTCTCATTCCAGCGAACCCCATGGACCTATCTGATATTTATAGCCCAGAAGCTGCGCAAAATACACCTGGGCCTAGAAAGACAAAGAAAGATGTGGAAATCCACGATGTAGACAATAGATCTGTAAGGACTGCCTCCATTACACCAGAGCAAGGAGGTAATGACGAAGACTTAGAAGAATTCAAGAAGAGGCCAGGAGAGGAAGAGGACTCGTCGAAGAAAAGAAAGGTTTCACCTCTGAAGCCTTCCTCCTGGAAGAAATCGAAAGCACTCGTAACTAAGATGCAGACCACGCTCACCCCAAATGACTTCAGTTTCTTCCTTGCAACTATGAATGAATCTATAGAAGAGATAATAGAAAAATAAGAAGATAAGTAAGAGACAATGTACAACAGAATTGAAATTGATCTCCAAGGAGTGCAGTAGGCACTTCAATCTAGCCACGCAGTCTCCACTGCACTCCTTCCAGAAGGAGAAACATAAGAGGGAGATGAACCAGTTCAACTCCGCAATATTGCTGACACAATCGAAGTATGCCTTCGGAAAGCATAGGAAGAAACAACGCAGGCCACCCATGCCTTAAAGAAAGAATAAGAGGAAATCATCGAGCAACATCGAGCTACGCAAAAAGAGAAGGACGCTATCCAAGTGAAATTTGAATAAGACAGAGCGAAGATCCAAAAAGAGAGAGCAGTTGCTCGCGAAGCAAATAGGAATTGAAGAAGAATTCAACATATCATTTTGCTCTGTGACCGGCTTAGAACGTCAAGTGATAAAGCTTGTTGAAGTTATTCAACAACTTCAACAAAGAGTCATGAACTTAGAGCTTTAGACCATACCAAGTACCCTGCAAGAAGAGCGCAACCATCGAGAAATGACTTCCCAGAGCATAGTAGAAAGGATCAAAGAACTCATTGAGGAATGCAAACAATTAAGTAGCAGAAGTGTGCAGATACATGAGAACCTAACCGAAAATCCAGAATTGCATAAATTGGAGTCGCAGCTCTAAGAGGTGAAGCACCATGCAGATAGACTTCATATGTAGCTGAAGGCTCTATCACCCGTAGAGAAAATGAAACAATCTCATGAGCAGCGCATCGCACAACAGTAGATCCATATGATCGAGAGCAAGGTAATGGAAGTAACTCAACAACTTCAACATTTGCAAGATAAGGCATGTCAGCTATTTATAGAGATTAAGAACTAAGGAACATAGTTGGAGCAGGTCGTGAATTTAGAACAGCAATGCCTAGAAGGATCGGTGAATGTCGCACTCATCTAGGAATTCACCGAGAAAGAAGAAGTAGCAATACAGCAGGTCGAAGTAGCTCGAGCCAAGATCGACGCATTTGAAGCAGAATTGGTTAGACCTGAGTGACTCGGGACGAGTCACAGGTGAGTGTTGGGGGCCTGATGGCCCTTGACCAAGTTTTGGGAAATACTTGGTCATATTTGACCATTTTGGGACTTTGACACCCTATCGAAGGAAGCGTGCAAGACGAAGTAGAGATCATGGATCTTGGCCCACTTTGGATCCTTTTTGGGTTTTTGGGATAATATAACGGGAAAGGGATGTCAGTCTATGGGTTTACCCATGTTTAGGCCCACTTTTGTAATGTATAAATAGATATCTAGGCGATGTAAGTAAGGGAGTATGGGTGTGTGGTGAATAAGATTGACCAAGGGCTTAGTTCTAGAATTGATCTATGTGATTGACTTGCAGAGTTGAGTGCAAGTGTTGTAAGTGATGAGTGCACAGATTGTAAGGAGGCTTTGTGCTAGATCTACTTGGGGAAGGAGGATCTGGCGAGGTGCACACAGATCTCCTGTCCTATGCGGACTAGTGTTTCTATAGCTCTATGTTGTAACCTGATTGACTAAAGATAATAAAGAAGAAGAGTTGGTGGATTTATCCCCAGGGAGGGGGTAAACCACGTAAATATTGTGTGTTATGCTTTGCCCTTATTATTAGATGTTTTGTATTGCTAAGTGCTTAGACTAGATTGGATAGATCTATTCTTTCTTTGTGCTTCTGAGATGAGAATGAATGTTATATTTGACATGTATGAAGATTCTTAGTGCTGGTCTCCAGGATCTGATCTATTTTATTGTTGCTAAGTGTTGAATTATCTTAGATCTAAGTGAATACTCTGATGCTCTGTACTTTCTGTGAAGTATAATAAGGATTGAATATTGATGAATAACATATTCTAATTTCTTGCTAAGTGTTGTAATCACAGAGCTGTGTCCCAGCTAAGGTTGCAAACACCTGAGTATTGCAACCACCCCTGCCTCTACCTCGAGTGAGACTTTATCTACTTTGCAGGTGTTTCCGAAAGGGCTGGTAGTTAGGGTTTTGTTGGTGTGCTATTGTAGCGTTGAACCCTGGGTCTACCCCTGTGAAAACACTCCCCAATTCTTTGGTTAGAACCAGAAGGAGGATACAACCCCCTATGTTCTTTGGATACAACCAGAAGGTGGCTACAACCACCTTTTCTTGCCCCATCCGACCACCATGAAATATAAATGCCAAATGTAGACAACCTGTAACTGTCACTGAATCAACCACTGCCACTATCAACCTATCATTGTCAACTTGTACCAGTAGCATGTAACAACCTGTACCAATCTACCTGCACCAAACAACATGTACCACTAACCTGAACCAACATGTACCATGCATCAACCATGAATCAACCTGTACCTCAACCTGTACCATCAACAAGTGCATCAACCATGCACCAAACCTGTACAAATAACTTGTCACAACAACCTATTCAAACAACCTATCACAACAACATATCTCATCAATCTTATCAACCAAATCAGATCTACCGAGACAAGTATGCTACGTCATCCATAAATGATGTGTCAACAATACTACTAACAAGTGCCTCCAACCATATACCAAGTATGTACCAATCATGCATCAACTGCACATCAACTATGACTCATTAAGATGTACCAACATCATCAACTATAAACCTCATGTATGTGCCAACTCATCAACTACTTGTCGCAACCATGTACCCAACATGTACCTCAACCATATACCAAAGACATACACCAATATAACCATCAAAAGTTATCTAACAATTCATAACTCTATCCATACCATTATCCATCAAACAAACTTGGGTCCATTACCCAAACCTTTGTGCTACCAAAATTTTCTACAAGAATTTCTTCAAGGGTTGACATCAATGACAACCAACCCAAATAATCAACAATCTCCCCCTTTGGCATTGATGGCAACACTCTAATGCAATACTAAATTCATATCACTCATGCTCCCCTTGTGACCATCGCTCCCCTTGGAACCATGCCTCTGTTCTCTTTCTCCAAGCATATAACTTTGCATCTGATAAATCTCTCCCCCTTTGTCATCAATGGAAAAGGTATATTTCCATCTGGGGCTTCTCCCCCTAACTAAACTGTCCTTGGGGATACTCCCCCTGAATAACCTCTTCCTAAAACTAATCTTCCAACATGAATCGTCCTATTTATGGTGCTTCCTCATGTAAATCTAAGACATATAAGATAAGAATCCAAAAGAATTCATTTTGGAGTAGAAATTACTCCGAGTCTCTTGTGTAAATACTCAAAGGCTTCCCATGGAAGCGGTTTGTAAATATGTATGCCACTTTTTCTTTTGTTCCCACATATTCAACTCTGATGTTATTCTCTATAACCTGTTCCAGTAGAAAGTGATACTTGATTGGAATGTTCTTCGTCTAGGAGTGCATCACTAGGTTCTTTGAGATACTAATGGCGCTTGTATTATCAAAACAGTTTGGAATTGGATCATCATACTCAACCTGTATATCTGTCAGAGTTTGTTTCATCCATAGAACCTGTGTACAACATCCTGTTGTTGCAATATACTCTGCCTTGGCTATAGATGAGGATATTAATGATTGTTTCTTGCTTAGCCATGATACTAAACACTCACCCAAGTAGAACGTTGTTCCACTGGTGCTTCGTCGATCATCAATGCAACCTACCCAATCTGCATCTATGTAGGCAATAAGTGATAGATCCATTCATTTTTCATACCATAATCCAAACTCTTATGTTCCTTTGAGATATCTAATAATCCTCTTTACTTCTAATACATGTGATTCCTTTGGTGCTGCTTGAAATTGTGCCACCTGTCCAACTGCCTACATTACATATGGTCTGGATGTTGTCACATATAGTAAGCTACCAATAATTAAATTATATTTCCTCTGGTCTATATACTTTCAATCATCAACGTTTCTCAACTTGCAATTAGTTTGCATAGGAGTGGTAACTAGTTTGTAATCTTCCATTCCGAACCTGTTTAGCATTTCTCTGATATACTTAGTTTGAGAAATAGAAATTCCTTGGTTGTTTTGACATATATGAAGACCCAAAAAGAAGGATAGTTCTCCAAGTAATGACATTTCAAATTCATTCTTGATGTAGAGGTTGTTGTTTGTGCTTCCTTTCCATAGTTCGTAGGGAGTTTTGTCATTGTTGTTTCTGAGCATTACTCTGTTTTGAATGTAAACTGTTGTATGCATTGCATGTGTCCAAAAAATATATGTCTATTTTCAATCCATTAGCATTGTTTGAGCCATTTCCTATGTAATTATCATCCATTATAATAATGTTCCTTTGTCTCTGAACCAATCTATAGATCCATGCTTTCGTCCACTGTCATATATCTGTCCAAACCTGTTAAGTGTTCTTATGAATCCATGTCTGTCCATACTGTCCAAGACTCTACTTGCACAACTATCCATAATCCTAACCCATTTATCACTATACTATCATGAAGTCTTGATTAATCTATAAAACTGTACTTCTGCTAACTAAATGCTTTGGATCTGTCTTCTCAAACTATGCAAGCTTCTCAAAGGATGGTTCTTTGGTCTGTCACAACTATCATATAGACTCCCCCTGTCTAATATTCATATTACCTGGGAATATCTAAGCCGAATGGCTCAGAACAATTCCTGATCTGATGTGTATTCATCATCATCTTCATTGGTAGATTCATCATCATCTTCATTGGTATATTCATTATCTCTCTGAGCTCTGACTTCTTTCTTTCTGTCTATGGATTCATCTTTCACTACAATGCCTGAAAGTACAATCTCTTGAATCTTTTCCTTATTTACTTGTCCTTATTTTCTTTCAGTTATTTTTCAAACCTTTCTGTATCTGACATCTTTCTTTTTCTCTGTAGAATTTTCTTCATCTCGTTTTATTGCCAATCTTGCGATCTCTGGTACCTGGTCTTTGTTCACCTGTTCTTCCTGTTTTCTTATCCATACTTTCTTATATCCGATATCAGTGTTTTCCTTCATGGAAGTATCAATCATGCTTCTACAATCACTATCTATGTTTCCATAGTTATGACATTTCTAAAATTCAATGTTACGTGGGGCCACATAGGCACTTCTTGCTTGAACATTTCTTTTATAATCCCAACAATCTGCAACCTTATGTCCAAAATTAGTACAATAAAAACAATGACCATAAAATAAATTTGCATACCTGGGTGTGAATGATGTTATTTGTGGTGTAGTCCTTCTGAATTTCTGCCTTGACTGATCATTATCATGATTGAAGCTTCTTTGTGGATTGAACATGGATGGTCTTATTGAAGATGTATCTTCAATAATTTTCTTAGATTTTGGTTCACCATGATTCTTTCCTTTGAGTACTTCTGCATAACTCTTTCTATTTTCTTCATTCTTCTTTTCTAGCAACCTAGAATGATTCTCTTCATTCTCTATAACTGATTTGGATGTTTCTATCTCTTCAACGTTCTTGTTGAGCTTGACGATTTTACTTCTCAATGTGACAACTTATTCTTCAAGCTTCTCAACCTCTTCTTCTTTATTCATTATCTAAGACTTCATGACTTCTTCTATTCTTTTCGCTTCTTCAAGATTAATTTTAATGTGATTATTTCTTCTTCAAGTCCTTTCTCTTCTTGACCAAACTCTTCCTCAAGCTGGTTTAGATTATTAGTTCTTTCCTTAAGATGATCCGTCAATATCTTCTCTCTCATTTATTCTTCTTCCTTCTATGTTGCTATGTTGGCTTCCAAATACTTCTTTTGATATTCAAGATTTTCTTCGATCTTTCTGGCTTCTTCTAGCCGAGTTCTTAATTTCTATATGAGTCGTTGGGCTTATTCAAAAATGTGAACACTTTCCTTTTGTTTCATCAGTTCTTTCTTGAGTGACTTATTTTCTTCTCTTAGTTCATGTAAAGCACTAGTCAATTCTGCTTCATAATTGCCTTCCTTTTCAATTAGTTTTTCTGTCTCATTTCCTTCATGGAATTCTATTTCAAGATGTCCATGTTTTTCACAATTAAAAAAAAACAACATTCCTCTGGTGATTGTGTACTCTTCATCTTCTGAATCTGTTTGACACGGTGAACATAATTATTCTTGATCTGTATCTGCATCTTCTTTGACATTTTTTGAATTTGTTATGGGTGAAGAATATATGTCATGTAACTTATCCCAAATTTCTTTGGCTGATGAACATTTACCAACATTTTCTCTTACCGGATTAGGTAATCCTTCCCTGATGAAATCCATTGCTATTTTGTTATTCTTCTTCAATTCCTTCTTGTCTGCAATCTTTTCCCTTTTTTAACTAGCATATCCTGTAACAACTAATAGCCAAATATAATGTCCCTGTGCCTGTAAAAATACTTTCTTCCTTGTACTTCACATCTCATACTTTAAACCATTATGACCATTAAGCATTGGTACTCCTTTCTCAGAGTAATCCATGATCTCCTTCCAGTAGTTAAACTATTTCCTGAAGGAACCAGCTCTGAAACCAATTGTTGGATTAATGCAAGGGGGCGTGAATCAGTAATAGAGCAATTTAATCATTTTTCACCATAAAATGTGAGTGTTATATCAATGTAGCATTATCATCCAATAAATGCAGAGTAAATAAACAATGAACAAATGAGAAATCATACACATACACAGTACACCAATGTTTTACGTCAAAACCCAAAGTGGGAGAAAACCATGAAACGTTTTTTCTTATATGTATTTAAAAATTACATTCATTGGAAGCACCAACTTCCTTTTTTTTCCAACTGCAACTGGAAGGAGGCTCCAACCCCCTAGTTTCTCAGGCTACAACCTGAAGGAAGCTCCAACTCCCCAATTCTCTGGCTATAACCAGAAGGAGGCTACAACCCCCTAGTTTCTTAGGCTACAACCTGATGGAAGCTCCAAATCCCCAATTCTCTGTCTAAAACCAAAAGGAGGCAACAACCGCCTATGTTCTCTGGATTCAACCAGAAGGTGGCTACAACCACCTGTCCTTTCCTCGTCCAACCACCTTGAAATATAAATGCCAAATGTTGACAACCTGTCACTGTCACTGAATCAACCACTGCCATTGTCAACCTGTCACTATCAACCTGTACCAATAACCTGTGACAACTTGTAACAATCAACCTACACCAAACAACATGTACCAATAACCTGAACCAACATGTACCATGCATCAACCATGCATCAACCTATACGTCAACCTGTACCATAAACAAGCGCATCAACCATGCACCAAACCTATACAAATAACTTGTCACAACAACTTGTCCAAACAACCTATCACAACAACATGTCTCATCAATCTTATCAACCAAATAAGATCTACCAAGACAAGTATGCTACATCATCCATAAACGATGTGTCAACAATACTACTAACAAGTTCTTCCAACCATGTACCAAGTATGTACCAATCATGCATCAACTGCACATCAACTATGACTCATCAAGATGTAGCAACATCATCAACTATACACCTCATGTATGTTCCAACTCATCAACTACTTGTCTCAACCATGTACCAAACATGTACCTCAACCATATACCAAAGACATACACCAATATAACCATAAACAATT
>SNQJ01S0082116.1:21343-47552 GCA_010110895.2 Picea sitchensis
CCTAACTCGACATCAGGCTCGGTCCCGAGCAATGGTGATGCACCAAGTCAACCACTCTCTCATCCCCCGACAGCTGGGGGTCAGTAGGAAGGACCATCCCATGGAATGGGAGCCCCATCAGAAAATATACATCCTCAATAGCTGAGAATGTAAGTTGATGTCCCCTCATGATGAAACACTGCAGATTAGTGCTCCACATAGATATGATATACTGTAGCAAGAACTCATGCGACCATATCAGGGGACAATCGATGAACTTGAGAAACCCGCAGGCTTCCAAGTGTCTCTGAACGCCCGATTGTTGTCTCACCGCCTCTCGGAGATGCTCCCAGTCTCTCTCTCTCCAGTGGAATGGCATCATGCTCTCCAGTCAAACACTGATCACCTGCACCCACACAAAAACACTTGGTCATCCCTCATCATCCATAAAAACAATCATAAAATTCAAAAATTCAAACACCCTTAGCCTTGCCTCTAGTGCACAACTTTCACCCATACAGGTGCGCACATATGTGCTCATGTTATTTGGACAGGTGCACATTCATGCACATCTGTCTAAGAAAAATTTGTGCATCAATGCGCAGTTGTCACACTGACAGGTGTGCACACATGTGCACCTGTCCTCTACACAATTGCGCACTGGTGCACAGTTGTATGAAATACAGCTGCGCACAGTGTGCATCTGTCACCTTCACAGGCGTGCATCTCATGTGCACCTATTTTTTATTCCCCCGCACCCCCATGCACGGATGTGTCAAGCACAACCACACACTATGCACAGGAGATCAAGTTATACCCACGCACCTATTCGCAAGTATTCTTCCTTCTCCCATGCACTAGTGGGCCCTGTTATCCCCCAGTTTAGGGACAACTAAGGAGATTATGTCTTGAGGCCCATAGGTCCTAGACATGGAGTACCGAGAGACATATCAAATTGATCATGGCCCTAGAGGGCTCATCTTTTCTTTTCTTCAATGCCTCCACTTTGTCAGCAACAACACCTTCCATCACCTCGGCCCGGTCCTGTATCAGAAGTGGATCTTTCTCCATGAGGTAATGAGTCTAGGTATCATGGTATGTGTCACTCTGTTCCTCAAAACCTTTGAATATGTGCATTTAGTTCTTTTTGTTTCTAACAAGTGCTTGTATCTTATACCTATCCACTTGACCATATCTAGGGGGAATGACAGGATGCCCTAGTAAGCTTGTGCCCATAGGTTTTGAGTTTCCACTGAGGGGATTTATGAGAAGCCATCGTCCGCTCCTTCCATACTTACCACTTTCCATCTTTCTCTTGCTCATCTATCCCATTACACTGGTTCGATCATTGGGTTGGCCAAATATTTAAGGGTTGTACTTTACCTTGTAGGAAGAAGGGGCTAAAGGCTCAAAGGGTAAAAGAAGATGGAAAAAGATAAAATCCTAAAAATGAAACCTCGAGATGCTTCGCCAGGGATCCCTGAGAAAGCAGTAAAAGGCTTCTCAACAAGAAACAAAGGGACCCATAAACAATAATAAAACAAGACCTAGTTAGAGGATAGGGGGTCTCATCAAGAGGCAACCTATTAGGTCCATGGGCATCTAGCGGTATGACACTACTAGCAGTTGGTCACCACGCCAGGGTAGTGTCTCTTGGGGGCATAGCCAAGAGAAAGGGGGTCTCATCATGATCCAACCTTCTCATTTCCATGAAGTGCTTGTGGGTAACATTGCCACCACTAGTAACCACACCAGGGCAGTATCCCTTGATTAGATTCTTGAAAGAAAAAGAAATAAGAATAAATATAAAAGGCATGATTGGGCTTGGAAACATTTTCATCCATGACAGGTGCAACTCACCCTCTACCAAGGCACCCACAGGTAAGCCATGCATTCCCCTGCTATCACTGCACCCATTTCCCAAACATCCCTTATCCACCTCATCCACTCACATGGCTTGGATTTGATTTCTCTCAGAAACATCCCACATCTAGTGAGCATTGGCCGAATAGGACGTCGTGTCACTTCCTCCAAACTTGCCTTGCATATTAGTATAATGTCTTTGATCACTTGTCCGAGTAAAAGGGGTTTTATGCACATGTTTAATAAAATTGATGATTAGATGTGATTGGCATTGCTATGATCCCTGTGACTTATAATCCCATGGAGGGCATATCTATTGATGTGTAGGATCATACCTAATGGACAGGTACCCAAATGGAAAGGTTCACATGGGGATATGATTAGTTCATACCTCCATGGGGATGAAATCCCATCAGATGGATGCTGAGACCCCAGCAGGGGGCAGAGACAAATCAAAGGGTTTGCACCAGAGAGGAGGAGGACGTTCCACTAGGAGCACCTTGGAAGAGCCGTACCCAGGGGGGTTGTGCCTTTTCCACCAAGACATTGGCCTTGGAAGGCCCATGACATCACCCAAGACACCTATGACATCATCCAACACGTGTGGAGGTTTTTGGAGGCAGTTGTTGAACATGTGGCACATGTGGCATGTTCGGAGGCCCAAGGAGGCCTAACGTTTTTCTCCAGGAGGCCAACATTTCCCTAGAAGGGGATAACATCACCATAAAGGGCATGACGTCTTCATCTTTGCTTGATTTAGGGTTTGATTTTGACATTTAATGAAAAAACAATATTATTATGTATTTTTTACCTTGTCGGCCTTTTGTGACCTAAAATTTAATTAAGGTCATTGGTATGGTATAAGTAAGAGAGATAAAACTCTCTTTTATTCATCATATTTCACTCACCACTTGGTGAGGTCTACAATTTTTGGCCCTTCTAGGGTTCTTGGCTGAAATTGTAGCACACTTGTTGAAGGAGGATTCTCTTTGGTGATATTTGGCATTTTTCTTGGTGGAAGGTTTATAACTAGGGTTTGGCTTAATGAATGCTTGGTAAATGTAAGTGAATTTCTTCAATCCTTCCCTTACTTGAATGGTTATAGTGTTTTTATTACATTTTGTTAATGAAATTGTAGGAAGAAACCCTAGGAAATAAGCACACGTTGGTGTTCTTATTTTAATTCCCTACTAGATTATACCAAGGAGCCATTTTTTGTGTTGGAGACATTGCTAGGGCCTTTCCATTGCAACACTCTATCTCTTGTTCTCCATCCAAGCCGATTTTCTCTTGTCATTGAGATAAAGAAGGAGGAAAACATGCTAAGGCCTAGGGTTGCCTACACCTTAGTAAGTCATTTTCCCCTAGGTTTTGATGGTTGAAGCCTTGGCTTACCAACACTTCACCATCAAATTCTCTTGTCTTTAGCCCTACCATTATCATATCGTTCCTTCAACTGTTGATTCTACTTGTTGACTCCATTTTCCCTATGAATGCACTAGTCTAAGACTTCTTGCTTGAGTGTTTTTTATCACAATCTACAAACATCCAAATCTTTGAGCAGTTACAAACACCTTTCTAACCCTAGTTTAGATTAACTTACTAACCCTACTGCTGCTATTATTCTTTCAAGTTATAGTCATACTTTGCAGCACTTAATGTTTCTAAAGAAATTGAAAGAATTAATGCATGCTTTCTTCTGATGAATGTTGGTGTTATTATATTGATAATTAGCTATTCTTGCTCATTTTGAAGCATTTATTATTGAAGTATCGAATTGTGATTATTGTCATTTATGCATCTTTGTTTACTTCATCAATGCATTAGTTAATTGCTTATATCAAGAAAGTCTCTGATTATATGAAGTACTAACTAGCAAGTGATCTTGCACATGTAGTTTTCATGTTGTTTTGTTCTGGGTAGGTACATCTTCTAGTTATTATTATCTTTATTGGTTGTTTAGCCAGAATTTTTGATTGGTGGTGACTTGTGAGAGGGAAACTTTTACTTAGCCTTAAACCTCTTCCTTCTCAAAACCCTAGGTCACCGGGGACGTCTCCCCTAGCCCTACCACCATAAATAGAAAGAGTTATCCTATTGAGGTGGCAGTGATAGGATAGTCTCCCGTTGCGTCAGTTTGTCTTCATTTACCTTTCCTTTACTTCCAAGTACAAATTGTGCGATAACATGCCCCTACCTCAAAACTACCCTTGTACGACCATCCATACACCCCCTAACTCAAAACTATCAAATTCACATCATGTAGGAGGTTGAGACCACTAACCCGACTCTAGCAACTCCCAGATTGGTCAGCTTGATCTCCCGTAATATCCAAATCTCCTTCGAATATCACTATAGAGACAAGTACAAATGAGGTGGCATTGTGGGCCCACAAACCATATATAATCCCTTTTTCCAAACTTATACACTCAATTACAGGTGCCCAAAGCCTCCATTTTTCGATCCTTTCTCATCCATAGGATCTTGGTCCCGCCATTTACATGTTCACATTCCCTGAGTCCTCATCTGAGCTTGGCCCTGGGGGAGAATTTTTCTCATGTCACATCTAGGTACGCATGCCCATGTTCAAAATTATTAGATATTTGTTATATGTTCTTTATCATCAGATATTGTTCATGTCGGGTATTTTGTTTTTATGTGTGCACGTACTTGGTCATCGAAACGACGCAACCCCTTCAGGTATATGTTTGACACTGGCATGTAATTATTCCCTCTATAAATCAATTGCATCTACCAGTCGCACTCTCTGACGTTTACCTTTAGGGTCCTTACATCTGGCTCTGTAGTACTGCCACCTCTGCTACATTTTGGTACTATCACTTGGTAACACTCTCCCTCACATGAGTTTTCCCCTTCATCGTTCCCCTTGGAAACTTGACACACATGCTAATTTTCACCCCCTAGGGATGGGAGTCCTGATAGTATTATGCACTTTCGAGAATAAAGCCACATACTTATTCTCATCATATTGCTAAATTTACCAATGGGCTCCCAAGTTCTATCATCTCAGTTCTATTGACTGCACCTCCGTAGTATGATTATCCCTCCATCTCATCCACCATCAATTTTCCCATCTGTAGATTTTCTGCCATTCGTTTACCTCATACAGAAACCCACCCATGGGGCCCCCACCCTCCACCAGTTCTCTTCACAACTTACACGCCATCACAGGCCAAGCCATCTTGCATAGGGGTACCCATTTCTTTATATGTACACTCAACCCAAATTATTCTTTATTTATTTGGTAATTGTAAAAAGCCTTTGTTTCCAGCATTTATTTAGATTTTTGTCATCACCCTTGGTGACCTTCTTTTCCTGGTAAAGAAACCCATGTCACCCTTGGTTATGGCATCCACTCTCGCTCTTCATGTCGACATCGTTCATAAACCCTGAGTATCCCAAGTCCATGATCTCTAAGTTTGTCCACTTTTTTAGCCTCTGGCATAGTTTAACCCCATATCTAGTCGTACCCCTGACACTAGATATAGTTTTACGGTTGCTCCAAATTCCCCTTCAAAATTCCCCAAACAAGGGAAGTCTTGAGTCTCACCACATCTTGATTTCGTCCATGTTACCTATCAGTACCTGATCTCATCTCAGTGGATTTCATGAAGCCCTTTTCTTCTTGGAGTCACGTCTCCCTTTCTGTCGACACCAGCACAGTTTCCATAAGGGTGGTAGTATCTTGACTCTCATTACCTTTACGATGAAGAGCCTCGGATGAGACAGGGAGAATCATCATTTTTCTTTGATTCCGTTGACCCCCATAACGTTCGACTTTAGCAAAACCTTATGTTACGGTGGGTCTTACTATGCGACTATTGTAGTTGTTTTATACCCGCCGAAGACCTCTAAATTTGTTAGGCCATCAATGCCTACAAGTCATAGACACTTCTTACAGGTGTCCTTGCCTCATTTCATAGTATCTTCACCATTCATAATTGTCATCTTCCATTATCAACCACCCCGGAGGGCACTGCAGTTATCTACGCCAACATACATCTTCAGTTATCATCTCCCATTTTGGTTACATTACACGAGCATGGGGAATGATTGCCTCATTTGTACACATATTTTCATTTTTTCTCGAGAGAAAGGTTTGGGTCCCATAGTTTCCCCTCTCCCTCCAATGGATCGCTCTAGCAATTCCTCTCAGCACTCTTCATTACAATGGCACTCTTAGTAGAAGAAAAATTGATATATTTCAGCTATATGTATGCTCCTAACCTCGTACATCATGGGGAATTTGTTATCACTGAAATTTTGTCTACAACATTGCACGCAAATGGTGACAGAAATACAACAATGCCAACAACAATCAATTCACCTGCACCACTAAAATACATTTCAAAAGGAAAAAACTATACAAATTGGACAAAAACTAGCATGCACAAATTCACCAAAGGAAGCGTGCGCATAGTGTGTGGACCAACAAAGACCTCAGAGTGAAAAATGTGCCAAATTGGCGTATGTGTACGAGAAAATCCATGCACTCCTGTGAACGACGCATTTATGGTTCTTGTCATCCCCCCAACCACTGATGGACCAGATCCCAACTTGATTTGACCTCCATATTTGAGTGAAATCTGAATGGGGGGCTGGTCAAGGACCAAAGGATGCCCTAAAATGCCCTTTGTTCACACCAAGAACCAATTACATGTTTCATTGAAGAAATGATATAAATAAGAGCTATGGGTGCAATAAGAAACCAAGATCTTCATAGTATTGTTATGCTACCTCCATTCTCCCTTGGGAATCCTCTTTTCTCCTTGGAGTATTCAAACATCATTGCAATAGGCCATTCCACTCACCTCTTGAGGGAATAGGCATTGATTTTCTTCACCAATTGTCATTTTTTCTTCCATTGTAAGAAGAGATCTCCATTAGGGAACTCAAGATCCCTCCCAAGGATGAAGAGGGGACTCATAAGTCCTCATTTTTCTCTACGGTGTTTTGCCCACTAATATAGTTATCCATTGGTGGCATTATATTGGTCATTGGTTGATTTTGTTTATGGTTCTAAGTTTATTATTCTTTTTATTTTATATTTCTTAGTTGTTTTAGTTCATTTCTTTGTTTATACATGTGTTTGGCTTGTTTAACCCACTCATGAAGTTCTGTCTTGTCTAGCAGGCCCAACTAGGCATGCAAGTGTCATTGTTTTTCTCACCCAAGTGACGAAACAGACACAACACTTATTATCTTGTGGGCAGTCGCAGTAGGTGAAAAATGTCCACCACATATTACTTCATGGAATTATTTTATTCGTTCCTGGGCCTTGTCTTCATCAATGCATCTTAGTAATATGCCATCAAAATTCTTTCTGAACAATATATCAGCAATCAACACATATTGATTTTCCTTCATATTCAATGTTCTTTGATCCTTAGGGTTCATGGTGACAGGGAATTGCCCGGATCTCAAGTAGAATACAATGTCTTCGTACCATTCTGAATCAACCAGTGGTTCTCCTACTGAAATTGAGATCATTCCATCCATAGAATCGCCATTTGTGATGAGCTTGCATAAGCCTTGTCCTTCGACAACCTTTAAAGGTTTAATCTCAATATCATATTCTTAGATCTTAGCCATCCAGTTAGCCCATTTTCCTTCTCTCAATTGTTGATTTGGAAGCATCTTTACTGGTGAGGATGGAACATAAGCAATGACATGGAAATTTAATATGTACATCCAAAAATGTGTTATTGCTTTTACAAGGGCCAAAGCTTGCTTTTGTAGTTCCAAATACCTCAACTCATAGTCATGTAGGGTTTTTCTCATGAAATAGATTGGGAGTTCTTCACCTTTGGTATTCTTTCAAGTGAGAACAGATGCAACAACTGTTTATGTAGAAAACGAATAGATGATGAAATCCCTTTGAAAATACAGACTAATAAGGACTGGAGCTATGGTGATTTCTCCTTTGATATTATTGAAATATTCTTGAGTATTCACTGTCCATTCAAACCTCTTCTCCTTTTTCAACAACAAATTAATCAACTTCACAATACTTGCATAGTCAGGAACAAACCTTTGCACAAAATTGATCTTGCCGAAAAACAATTGAACTCCTTTCTTGGATGTCAGGGGGTTGATCTCATTTATTGCTTTAACTCTTTCTGGATCAATATAAATCCCTTCCTTGCACACAATATGACTGAATAGCTTGCCTTGAGTTATGACTAATAAGAATTTCCTTGGATTTAGAGAGACACCATATAACCTACATCTTTCAAATACTTTTCTCAAGTGATGGATATGATCACTCCTTGCTTTTTAATGGACTTTCAATTCATCTTGATAATCTACCATGGATTTTCCTGTCAACCCATTGAATGCATGATCCATGGCCCTCTGGAACATGACTCCAACATTCTTCAATCCAAAGGGAATTCTAGCATATGCATATGTCTCCCAAGGTGTTATGAATGTCGTTGTTTCCCTGTCTTCCTCAACCACCAAGACTTGGTTATATCTAGAAAATCCATCCAACATGGAAATGCAGGCTGATCCAGTGACTTGATGGAGAAGAAACTTGATATTAGGTAAAGTAAAGTTATCCTTTATGCTTTCTTTGTTGAGGTCCCTGAAATCGACACACATCCGGATTTCCTCAATATATTTTCTTACAATTAGAGGATTTGAAAGCCAGTCAGAATGTCTAACAGGATAAATTATTTTGACCTTCTTTAATTTCTCCAATTCAATCTTTACCATAGGTTTGAGTATTGGATTCATCATCCTTATTTTTTTCTTTACAAGATTTTCTTCTTCACTCAAAGGGATGATGTGTTGAAATTTCGTTTTATGATAGGATTTCAAATCGTCATAGGTCCATGCAAAAACATTAATGTATTCTTTAAACAATGCAACATATCAATGAACTTCCTTAGTGGTTCAATCAACTGCCAAGTTGACATATTTTGGGGAACTATCTATTCCAATATTGACTTTCCTTGTCTCTTGCACTTTCTGAATTGAAACTTCTTCAAGGATATTTTTGGCATGATCATATTTCATGAAAAGAGACTCAGATTGTATACAATCTTTAGGGACATCAGACATATGATCATCTTCATCATCATCGTTCAAAAACATTTCCAGATGTTCATCATTCTTAAACACTTGCAAATATTCAACGTTATCAGGAACAAAAAGTCAGAATGTTCTTTCTACTTGAAAATATGTTTTACTTCAGACATTGTCTCGGTTTGACAAGGAGGCGACCAAGGCCAATGAATCTTCCTTATGATTTTTGTCCCTCAGACTGAAATAAATGTTGAAATAACTGAAAGATTCCATCAATTCCTTAACTCTTTTGAAGTATAACTTGAGTCTTTCCTTCTTTATTTTATACCTTTGGGTGACCTGATTAATTACCAACTCTAAGTTGCCAGTCACAATTAGATGTTCTATACTCATTTATTTCTCAATAACCATCCTATAGATTAAGGCTTCCTATTCATCCTCATTATTTTTACATGAAAATTCCAGCCTAATAGCATGCAAAGGCATAATATTCTATGGAATCACCAGGACAATTCCAACTCCACTCCCGAAATTTGAACAATCTCCATCGAATGATATCCTCCAATAGCCTTCAAATGAGGATTCTTGATTCTCCGTATCTTGAAATTTCTCTAGGATTTCACTATGTTCGATGTCTAGAATAACATAATTTCCAATCCAGGCATCTACATAATCTTTCAATAACTCATTATCCTTATTTTTGAAAGAGAAAGGTTTCCTAGGTTCGCGAGGCACCTTAATCATGGTTCCTTCATTTCCTGGTAGCATCATGCAAATTTCATCATTCATTATATATCCCCCGATCATGGATGACCAATATCTTCCCAGAACAACTCCATATGCCATAGGAATGTCTACCACAATAATAGTGAAAACCATGATAATGTGGGGGGGCACCATGATCCAGGCATAAAAGTGCTTTATTTCTCCATATGATGGCACTTTTCTAGAATCAATTGCATATATACTTTTACTAGTCTTATAATAATTGGTACAGTTCATACCCAATGCCTCCATGACCGCTAGTGGGATGATATTGTTGGTTACGCCAGTATCAACTAAGAAATTATGAAGTGCAACATCATGATTTTCAATTGAAATATAAAAGTGATCAATTTTACCTCTCAGCTTGGTAGTTGATTGGTTCTGGTCTTTTTTTGGACCGGTAACAACAGATTCTGCTTTCTCGGATGGATCATCCAACAATCTCAAAATGTTTTTCCTTTATTGGGGAATTTTCACCACTTCTGCAAAGAGAAAAATTATCATTAACTTAAATCCTCTACAACATCGTATGTCATATGAATGGAATTTCATGTCAGGTGTTTCTTTTTACTTCCAACACCATCCATCACTTTATCATTCACCCTTTTTTCACTTTCTTTTTCTTTTTCTTTTTCCTTATCAGAATCACCTTTATTCTTGGGTCTATTTACAAATCCTCTTGTTTAGGTGACGTTTTCTTGCGAGTTGCGATCATTTTCACCCTCCTCAAATATATACATGGACATCTCACATCTGTCCATATCCATTGTTTCAGAAATTTCATCAGGTGAGTAATAATTATCTTTCTCAACCACTTGCTCATCATATATATTGTCCAGAACAACTGCATTCGGGGTTGGTTGTCTGGGAACCCTTGGCCTTTGTGTATTATCCATATTTTCAAACCTGACTCTAGTTTCTTGGGGAGGGTTCCTTCTTTGCTCTGGGACTGTCATTATCAATTTTTCCACATAATTATCTCCCCTCCTTAGTCTAGTTATCTTGTTCTGCATTTTCTTAATAGTTCTATTCATTTGTGCAATTTCAATTCTTTGCTTATTTTCTTGTGCCGCCATAGGGTCTACCTTTACATATGGTATGGTTCCTTTGAAAAATCCTCCTCATATTGTTTGTTTCTGATCTGGTCGTGGCTTGAATTCTTCATTCTTTCTTGAACTGGAGGCTCCCTAATTATCAATACTTAATCCTCCCAGCTTCCTTTATACTTTTCCCATTATAATGTTCAGGTCGCCACCCATTTCAATCATAATTTATTCCATCTCATTGTCCTTAGTAATTTCCTCCTCCAAGGTATCCATTTGGGAAGTTTTGATAGCATATTTCACATTCGAAGGCATTGCATTTTTATAACAACCAAGTACGATTGGTTCATTTGGTCTTTTATCTTCTGGAATCTTGCTCAAAGGTTTATTGAACCTGAGATTAAAATATCGTATTCTTTCATTCATCCTCAAACCAATTTGGGTGAAATCGGTGAGAAGTTTATGATAAGAAATTGGAGGGGTGAACATAGTTAGGAACATGGTTTCGAGGTCATTAAATGAGCGGATCGATCCACTAGGTAATGGCGTATACCATTCATACACTATTCCTGATAAGGTTTGTAGAAATAACCTTACCATGACATCATCATACTCAACACAATGAAAATGACAAACATCAAGGAACAAATGGAGATGCCTCTTTGCATCAATTGCTCTGTCTCTAGAAAATCCTTCAGGGTACCATTAGGGAGAATAGGGAGATCATGTTGCTCACCTATAATATTTAGAGGGGAATCTCTTACCCTCCTTTGATTTTCAAATATCGAGTTTCCTTGATTTCTCATGGGATCTCTACCACCTCCTTGTCTCTCCTCATGTGGTTCTCCTCGCAATTGTTCATTTCTTTCTTCCATATCCGCAGATGTTCCAAAAACGTGAATTCCACTTCTTAGAATACAAAGTTTCTTGCTTTTACTTCTGGTAATGGGTCCTTTGTACTTGTCCAGCTTCAATCTTGACCATGTCCTTGTGCTGCTCTAGGTAGCCTTTGATTTCTTCGATCTTGTTGCTCTTCTCTCCTCTATCTTCGGAGGATTTCTCTTTCTTCTTCTTGGACCAAGGTTTGCCAAGACCTTTCTAAATCCTCATGGGTCTCAGTCGTTGATATTACCAAGTTGTATAATTGATGTAGGATGCTTCGTTGGTTATTCAATCCAATTTCTAAGTGGGGATGGTCAGCCTGGGGAAAAGTCATATATTTTTTCAAAAAATGCTAGACCAGATTTTATATTTTAGTTCACTCCCCAATATGGTCGCAAAAAATGTTGATGGTTGAATCCGTCAAGACCGAAGCGAAAAACTCACGAGGATGTAAATCCTCTTGCATTTTTATAGAGGTGCTACTCCTCTTTAATTTGATATTTTCTTATGATATATATTCAGAATGTGAGACTTTGCATAAGTCCGTCGTGGTAATCAAAGAAATAAAAGATCACAAGAAAGATAAAAAAAAATGTTTATTTTTTATTTTTAAAGAAAGTTCCTGAGAAAGGACCAGGAATCAGACACTTCACACAGTTAAAGCAAATAAGAAAAAATTCCTCACATCCATCATACTTTAACATAAATATTTTTGATCACATAAAAATAAAATTAAGATGATCCACATGCATAAGAGAACTTTAACAGAGTGGACACATGGGAATCTCAAATGAAGATAATGATACATCAACCTCAAATACTTTATATTCTGAAATCAAGGTTACAAAGTACAGTCGAGATTGTTCCCAAAATAACTCTCTTGAAATTTATAAAACATATATAGTCTGTTACATATTCTTTGAAATTTAAAATGTGTTTGTCTTAAAGAATGGGATTGGGGATCCCGCGGACCATAAAGAAAATAATACAAGAAATAAGCTTTCATAAGGAGGAATCGGGGTGACAATAGAACAACAAGACCTGGAAAGAAGAAAATGAGAAAATACTAGTCTTCTGCTAAACCTTTCTAGTGAAAGAGTTGGAATAAATCGATGAAGGAACTGATAAGAAAGAAAGATATGATCAACGTAAACTTACTATGATGATCTCTCATTCCCTTCACTTGATTTTTGATGTCATTTTATCATTTTCATCAACGGTTACAGGAACCGTCTCAACTGTTTCTTTCCCCTCATTGGTTAGTTTATCGATAGATTTCTTGAACCATTCTTCGATGTAACTTTTCATTGGTTCCATGTTGATTTCATGCCATATTTGGATGTTGAACAACTTGCCCTCCAAGTCCCTCAAATCAATGGAAATTCCATGCAATAATTCTTCAAAGCCCCGATTTTTTTATGGAGTAGTCCACTAGCCAATTGTCTATGTCATCCTCATCATATTCACGAATACCATAGAACGTTTCAATTGAAAACCCTTTAGAAATATCAACGTGTTCGTCAAAATGTTGTTTTGTTAGGAACAACGAGTTGAGGATTAATTTGGGGTCTTGGACTTCGTTAGTACTTCCGGCTAAGTCTACCTCTGTGAGCCTTTTGAATAGTTCTCCCCTACTTCATATAGCTTGGCTACATTCATGAACGATATTATTCAAGTTCTTTATCTTTTCTTTCTAGCATGTGTTAAAATGTTTTATCCAGCTTGGAGAGGGGAGATCCTCCTCTCTTATTTTTAACTCTTCCATGTTGGAAAATTTAACACCGAAGGGAACCATAACATCAAGATAAAAGCCTTCTTCATTTTTTAGGTCGGCTTACAAATACTCATGGAAGGCATGCACCCTGAATCCAAAAGAAACCATGTTTTTCTACATTTCCCAAGCATCTGGAATCAATGTCATTATTTTCTTAATATTTTTCACCACATAGCTCCTGGTTGATGTAAGTAGGCTTCAGGATCCTTTTAATTTAGCAACATTTTTTGGTGGATCTGACCATTGTCAAAGGAATGTAAAGTAGTGGAAGAGGAATTAAAGTGTCTTCCAGATCCTTGATCATTTCCTTTAATTTGGCATTTTCCAATTCAATACAACCAATGGAGTCATCTAGAGCATATTTCTTAGGTTAACCTCTGAACAAGATTTCTCTTTTTTATTCTTCAGATCACTCTTCTCAATAATTAATTTCTTAGATTCGCTGTCAAAGAAAACACTCTAAAGTACAAATGAATCTTATTCAACGAAGGTCTCATTCTCAATAATTTCCAACGATGGATTCTGGTGGGACATGCTTCCTGGCTGATCAATGTTAGGAAACATTTTCTCAATATCAACCTCGAGCTCCATATCTTCAAGGGAGAAGATGTTGATTTCACCTTCAATGTGATGTTCTTCCTCCTCTTGTACAATATTATTCCTCTTCTTCCTCGAAGGAATTTTATGTGATCTTTCAATTTTTCCCGGAGGGGGGTTCTTTTGTCCTCCTCCGCCTGAACTATTGTTGATCACTTATTTAGATGGGTGGGTTGTTGGAGCATTGCTCCGATATGTTGTAGTCTTAGGAGTAATAGTTGGGGACTGGGAACTCTTCTCGCTAGGACCCTTTCCTTTATGTTTGTAAAATTCATTGGTATTGAGTACCGTTTCCAAGTCGCCATCATCATGATTTGGAGCACCCAATTTATTCTATTCTTCTTCACTCAGAATAGTATTGATAAATGAATTTTTGAAACCTACTGCCAACAAGTGTTCCACGAAAATTCCATTAGGGTCAAACCCTTTTATCCTTTCGGCATATTTCATATTCATAATGTGGAAGTGGTTTGCAAATTCATCGATTTTGTTCATATTTCTGAATATAAAGTCCCCAACTTTCCAAGGCAAAGGTATGAATTGCTTTTTCCTTTTCTCATGGAAAAAGTGAAACCATAAATTATACTTCCTTGAGACTTTAGTAACAAACATTTTATCAAATATAAGGCATGGAAGGAAGGAGGGATTTTCCTTAAAACCTAAAATCCTTATAACATTGTAATTTTCTATTTTCTTCAACATCCCCTTCTTATCCAGGAATTGACTTTCCTGGTTGGATATTCGGGGGGTATATTTTCCAAACAGTGAAACTTTAAAAGCTGAGACGAAATCATTGAAAAATTAATAAAAATGCAAGGAAGCTTTGTTCCTCCATAATGCTTGGTACTAGAAGGTCACTGGGTCAAGTTCACAGTTTTCCTTCCTACATATAGACAATCTCGGAAATTGACAACAATGTGCTATCTCAAACACCAAATAAGAAGACATAAATAATTTCTTATCTTTTGTGTACTGTGATAATTGGGAAGAGATTTCAATAGAAATCAGTTTTCCCCAATCGAAAATGGCTTTATCTTTGACAGTAAAGTATAACATATAAAGAATCATATGAGAAATGTTGATGGTGATTTATTGGCTTGTCACCATGGTGAATAACCAAGAAATTTCCCGAAAGGGGTTTTTGAACGAGTCGACCTACAATATGGTAACATCTTCGGGGACGACCGCGGGATTCTCCAAGAGCTCAGGAAAGAGGTATAGACCGTTATCATGATTTTTCAGGAAATCCATGCAATCTTCTCCTTTGAAAGTAAGTGTTGGCTCGGGGAGCTTCAACATTTCACGGAACACTTGAGGCGAAAGAGAGACGAGATAATGGTCTCGAAGTTGAATAATTTTTTGACTTGGTATGTATTTCTAGACACACTAGGAAGCCAACTCCTTGTAGTCAAAAACCTCTGGGACACAACCTGCACGAGAAATTTTGGATGTCCAGATCACTTTCTTCTGAGCAGAAGGGGATGAATAGTAAGAATACACCTTGGACCACTGAAAGTTATGGTACTCACATCCCAAAATGTTCAAATTATCTCCGCAGAACTGTTGTCGAACTGTTGTTGCCATAAGTTGACGAGAGCGTTCTTTTGATCCAGATAATATTTGAAATGAACACTTGAGAGAGATAATATAATCTTCCACAAATAGTGCTTTAATGTGATTTAATGAGAAATATTCTTGATCCCTTCACTTATTAATGACGATATTTATGAAACCTGCATGATGAGTTATTATCATTAAACCATACTAAGTGCATATTGGGAAAAGTGCGAAGGTGGGGGGGACACACGGGAGCAATTAGGATTTGGGAACTTCTTTGAACCTGCCAACCCAGGAACTTGCGAACCCGTGGTTGCGAATGATGGAAAATTAGCTAAGTGTTGGGAGAGGTCTGTCAAACTTGGATACAAGAGAAACGAAAAACTTAGGAGCCTGGTACCCACGACAAGTCTGACGATCATAATGTAGATCACAAATCTTTGGGTGCAAAATGTCGTGAAACTTGGAATGTGATAACTTGAACCTGCGAACCCGTCACTGTGAAAAATGGTTAAGTATAGGATAATATGGCGGTCAGTTGGACTCATGATATGGGAGTATGAGGATCTGTGAGTCCGCGAACCCGAGAACCTGTCATTTAAAAAAAAAAAAACTAAGTATAGTAACTAGAAAGGGAAAAGAAGAAGGGAGAAAATAAAAGAGGAATTCAGGTAAGTATAGAAGAGGGAAAATAAATGGACACAAGAAATTGGGAAAATAGAAAACGGGAGGGAAATTTTGGAAGTGGGAATTGATCTCAACAGTTACAAATATTGTGTTCAGGTATTGGGTTGGTATAAAAAGTTGTAAGGATAGATTGTGATAGTCAGAGTGCATTTTTTTCTGGCAAAGAACTCAGCTTATCATTCAAAGACAAAGCATATTGATGTTCAATATCACTTTGTGAGAGACATGGTTGAAGAAAAGAAGGTGTTGTTGATGAAGGTGGACACTTTGACGAATGTTGCAGTTCATTAACAAAATCTATGAGCACTGAGAAGTTATCTTGGTGTAGAGGATCTATGGGCATTTTTTCCCTATATTGTTGACTATGTAACCCTATAACCCCCTATATGCAAAGAAAACAACAAGTGGGAGAATGTTTGGATATGTGTTATATTCTTTCCTTGGTTTTTCGTGTCCATTTATGTGTGGTTTTTCGGCACATGGTTTTTTGTTGATGGTTTTCTATATTCGGTTAAGGAATTAGGGTTGTTGACTAATCTAGGTCATTGGATTACGCTTTTGGATGTCGTCGTCTCCTATATGTATATTGTATTGTAAAAAATGTATGATCTAAATTAATATAGAATACGTTGGCTTCCCTGGTTTGGGTTTCCATGGGAAGAATATCCGTGTAATGTGTGTATTTTCCATTGTATCTTTTATGTTCTTTAATTGAAAATCTGTTTGCAGTAAAATATTGTACAAGGTTAAAATCTACATCAAGATCTCGGGAATTTCTCTTACTTCTTCCTTTTTTTTGACTTTGAAAATATTATCAAAATGTTCCAACCCCCATTTTAAATAATGTATTGTTACAATGTTGAGAGGCCTGAGTGCAAACAATTATTAAAGGGCCAATATGCCCAAGAAATGTAATGTTTCGATCGTTATTAATAATAAACACATCGTTGGCTTCTAGAAGAACAAGGACTAGAGTTATAGGGGGCTATGATTCCACAAGAGAGGGAGCTTGAGGGACTAAGCGTTAATTCCTATTTTTAATTTCCCTTTTTGTCTAAGGGAGGGTATCGGTTACGTGAGATTCTTGGGGAAGGACAAGAGGTTCTTATTTCCCCATGAGGTTACTTAAACCCACCTCTGGTCTGATGGGGGGGTTCGACTAATGACTTGTTCATTGGTTTCCCATTCACTCACTTATTCTTCCCTCGCACACTCCCATGCACACACTCCCACGCACCCCCTGACCCACTCATCGACCCATCCTCACCTATGTCTTGGCTTGGCAAAGGAAATGAAGCTATTGAAGAACTTATCCATGGGATAGTTGGTTGTAGGGGTCGTTGGTGTGATCCAGCCATAACCTGGGGCCTCCATGTATGAAATGCATTGGTTTGTGCCCTGTTTTTCTCACAACTGTGAGTCTTGAGAGTTCCAGCATTGAGATTCTGGACTAGCTATGTTGGAGGCCCTTAGAATAAAGGAGAAGGACTAACTCAGGAACTGTGTGGCAGAGAAGGGTGGAGGTCCAATCTCTTGGGGAGGTGCAGGCTGGGTAGAAGAGAGCTGGGTACTTGGATTGTTTTGGGTGTAGGGAAACCTATGAGATCTTGAGAGATGACTGGTTTGGGAACCCAATTACACTCTAGAACCATCCTTGTGGATTCATAGCCTTGGCTCGAGGGTGAAACTGTTGTTGATATTTGGAGTAGTGGTGTCTACGGTTGGGTGGAATGTCCTTGGTCTGCAGCCAGTCGGTGTCATCATTCATAAACATAAGTGATCTCTGTTGTGATATCATTATCTGTGTATGAATGTATTTTCCGATGTGTATATTTAATTATCATTTAATATAATATTTAGATTATGCATGCTTGACGGATATTGTTGTGCATGTCATTTAAATATGTTATCTTTTGCATCCTTAATAAATAAAGAAGGTATCAGCATGAGAAATAATTATGAGGGAGGGCTTGCAGGTAGCATACCCCGACCTGTGCCTGGAAGGGTATGTTACATATTGGTATCAGAGCTTCTGGTTGAAACACTGGGACGGTATGGGTCGGGTCTGTTGGTCAGAGCCTCGTGGTCGAGATCGAGCTCTGACGTGAAATTGAAAAGATAAGGAGGAATGGCATTGCAGAAGCTACACAGGAGATGGAACGTCATAGATCCTTTGTAAGGGTTTGAAGGATCATGACAGTCCCTTTCGAATTCGGGAGCGATCACCACTGTAGGATCAGAAGAGATCCGGGATCGTTGGATCGGAGGACAAGGAACAAGGGTCGTCTGATGAACATGAAGCAAGGTCTAAGGTCACAGCCGTCAGATCCCATTCGAGAGTGAGATCAATGGACATGAGGCATTGTGGGGAACCCAGTTGCATGGGAGATAATTTCCCAAGGTGGTCCCGCAATCCAAACCACGGTTTCGCCAAGGGATTATGTGTCAGCATTAGGAGAATTGCAACGTGAAAAGTGGGTTACTCCAAACCACCGATGAGTTCCCCATACCTAGAATTAAGTCTTTTCCTATCAAAACTGAATGTCCATACCCAGGGCTCCAGCACAGCCAATGGGTAATCAGATGTAAAGACTTTAACATATTTTTCCAAGTCTGAGAGGCATTGTTTGAAAAATTGGTGGTTGTTCTGAACCAAGTAGAGACAGAAACATATGGGAGATATTTGTCTTTGATAACCTTATGCCAAATACCATCATTTTTCAACACTCGTGACAATGAAGTTGCTGCTAAAGATCTATTAAAAATAAATATGTTTCTCAAGCCACAGCCACCCAAGATATTTGATTTTGCAAGTAATTCCCAACTACACAAGTGAAAATGTTGTTTTTCACTACTTCCTTACCAAAGAAAGTTGTATATTAAGCTTCAAATCTTATTTAGCACAGATGTCGGAATGGAAGCCAGTGACATCCAATATATTGGTTGGCTTTCTAGAATAGCGTTGATGAGAATGTAATGACCTTCAAGAGTTAGCCACCTATTACACCAATGTCTGATCCTCTTTTCGAACTTTGCTATTAACCATCTCCAATCAATAGCCTTGTATGATTCATATTTTAGATAGCAACCAAGATATTTGAATCCTTCTGAAAGTTAAACAAAATTATAGGGAAAGGCTTCTTTAAAAATCTGTAATAGCTCCCCCCAAGTAAATAAATTGGCTATTGCACACATTTATTTCTTAGGGACGAAGGCTCTCCAAAAGATTTTTAGTATGAATCGAAGTTGGTTGAATATGATTTTGTGCTTGTTCAAGAGATAGATCCTTGTTTTCCTCCTAAGAATGTTCATATAGATTTTCTGCATTTGCTTTGATTTGGGGGGTCTATGTATCATAATATGTTTCATTAGGTTATGAATTTTTTTACAGAGTGAATCATACCAAGCATTATGGGGGCAGTGGCCATTCCTAGTGGGGCGAGAAGTGAAGATGGAATGGGGGAAGGTGTTAAGCATGAAATACAAAATGACCTAGGTGAAGTGAATGGAGTGCTTGATAATTCCAGAAAAATGAAAATTAGATTTTGTCATATTTACCCTCAATCTCGAAGCACTACAAAAGAATTTTAGAAGATCAAATATCTCCTTTCATTCATGTATAGAGGATTTTGTCATGATGAGGACATCATCGACAAAAAAAAGATGAAGGATATTAATAATCATGGAGACCTTCACCCCCGTTAGCTTCCCTTTGTCCTGACCTTTCTTTAACATCAAACTAAGACCTTCCATTACTAAAATGAACAATAGCGGAGAAAGTGGGAAACCTTGACGCAATCATATGCCACTCTGAAAAAAAGGAGAAGCCTCCCCATTTATTAGAACTGCAAACTGCGCACTGACCACACAACTCAAAATCCAATTAGTAGTTTTAAGGATAAAACTTTATTGGAGAAGAATCATTCTTAAAAAGTCCCAATTAATACAGTGATAGGCTTTCTTTAGATCCATCTTCAAGATTAAATCCTTCAACTTTTTTGCCTTAATACTATTTAAGCATTCATGTGCCATGCCTATGGAATCCAACATCTGTCTACCTTTTAAAAACCCCAGTTGTTCTTCCGACAGAATCCTTGAGAGAATAGGTTTTAATCTAATAGAAATAATATTTGTTATAAGTTTGTAACACAAGTTACAAAGAGTTATAGGTCTAAACTCACCAAAGGTAGTAGGCTTATTTAATTTTGGAATTAGTGCCATAAAGGTCGAATTTAACGAGTTTATGACCTTGCCTCGTTTCCTCGAATGATCTAGGTGGATATTGTTGGCCACCCACCTATTCCAACTAGCTCCTCTTGTCCATTTTTGTTCAGCACGTTCTTCTGTACTTCTTTGTAATTGTGAGTTCTACACTTATGGGGTTGTCTAAATCCCCACACATCCTCCAAGTGGATACTGGTGGCCTCTCACCTAATCCAACTGGCTTATTTTGTATGTTTTCATGTCATCACATCTTGTTGTACTTCCAGGGTCGTTTTGGAGGCCTAAACAGTGTTTTTTTCGCTCGCCACAATCAAACTATAAACGAAATTAGAGTTTGATGGAAGAATGTGTATTTCTTTGAAAGGCATTTCCAATGGGCTATCACGTGCCTAAAACAGAGGTCGCATGCAAAAGTTATGACCCTGGGAAGTTGAGGTACCAACTTACACCAACTTACCCATAGGGACCCACATGACTTTTGGAGTTTCACCTTCTAGGGTTAGGTTTTTGGATGTCTAGGGTTTTGGAATTCATGAGTAATATAAAAAAGTCCTACAGAGCCTCATTGTAATCCATTCTTCTTAGATGAATGCACATAGCAGCCACATCTCTTCTCAGAGATAGCTACCACCATTCGAGCAAGTGTTTCAATTCTGCAGTTTTATAGTTTCAACCTATTTCATTATTTAATAGAAGATATTGTTCACTGGATATCTGTGTTATTCTTTGTATCTTTGTTTTTATTGTATTCAATATGTTAATCATTTCGTTCCACTCCTAAATCTGGATCAGTGGTATCAGAGTGGTCTGCTCTTCATTTATTTTTTTTCATGCATGTCCCTGACAAGATCTGCGTACAAGAAGTTGGGACTCGAAACAATCAAGCCATTGCAAGATCGGTCGCGTCGAGCCCGACAACAACCCATGGGGAACGAAAAGAAAGATGATGGATCAGGAGATCCTATTAAAATGTTGCTCGAGGAATCCCTTGCACGACAAAGGAACGAAATGATGGACAACTTCACGCAAATCCTTCGAAGGCTTCCCACAGGAGCGGCATTTTCATCAAGCAGCCATGAAACCCCCTTCAAGGTACAGGTAAATTTTTCTATTCCATTATTTGAAGGACTGATAAATGTGAATGTTGTAGATAAATGGTTGAATCTGCTTGAAGGGTATTTTTTGGTCCATAATTTTTCCGATAGGGAAAATATCACTTTTGCACTCCTCAAGGTCATTCCCCATGTTAAAGACTGGTGGGATACTTACTTTGAGAAAAGGGTCATAGAGGAATCTGTAATGTTTGCGGTGGCCCCTACATGGATTCCTTCCGAGATGCCATTAAAAAACATTACTACCCTATTGGAAGCTACGAGGACTAGTACACTAGATGGACCACCCTACGTCAAGAAAGGGACCAGACAGTACCAGATTTCACCAATAATTTCCATACCCTATGCACCAAATTGGGTATCAAAGACTTTGAGTGTCATCTGGTGCTCAAATATCACGGTTGTTTGCATAGATACATTCAAACAGAAATGGAGTTCCTAGACATTGCCTCATTGGGCACGACTTATAGATACGTTGTTAAGATCGACCAGAAATTTAAGCAGAAAAGGAGAGAGTTTGGATCTGCAAACCCCTCAAAGCCAAAGCAGGGCAAAGGCATCCCCAACCCACACAGCAAGGGACCAAGTTGAGATGATTTCCCTCAGGACAACCAGTCCAAGCCACAAAACAAGAAGGGAAATGAGAAGACGAAGAAGGACACGAGAAAATGGTTTGAGTACCATAAAAGTCCTTGGCACAACACCGAAGAATCTCGCTCCAAGCAGTCCCTCGTGGTCGAGTTGAAGGCTTCCAAGTCATAGGCCGATTCTGATTCTGAGTCAAATCCTGAAGGAGAGAAGAGGATTATTGATGTTGAACCTAGTGCCACTATCGCTATCACCAAAGTTCAGCCAAGCGAACCAAAAGAACCAGAGGAAGGGAAATGCCTCTTTCACTCGTAGATGTGGTTAAAGGGGGCTCCGCTTCATTTCATTGTCGATAGTGGTAGTAAAAAGAACTTGATTTCAGAAGAGGTCGTCAAGTGGCTGGACTTTCCAATGACACCACACCCGCAACCCTACACCATCGGCTGGCTTAGCCAAGGAAGAGATCTATGTGTCGTCTGCCCTACGACATCAAGCCTTTCAAAGATGAGGAACTGTGTGATATTGATCCCCTTGAAGTTTGTGATGTTCTTTTAGGACAATCATATTTGTGGAAGTGTCATGTTGTGTATGAGTCTAGATCCCGCAATGCTATTATTACTTTGGGTAGACAATTGTACAGAATCCCAGAGGTAGCATCGCCTACTGCTATTTCTTTAATCTCTACTAAGCAATGCAGTAAGTTCATTTCACAGACTGAGAAGCTTGTATTCTTTGTGATCCGTGCTCACAGTAAGTAGAAGTTCACCGCCACATCTGTGACCTCTACATAATGCCTCTCTTTGCAGCAAAAGAAAGTGGACGGGATTGTGGAAGAATACAGAGACATGTTCTCCTCACCTACAGGGGTACCAACACACTGCCAAGTCAAGCATCCAATTAATCTGACCCTCGACACACCTCTACCTAATGGACCAATCTATTGGCGCTCGTTGATGGAAAATGATGAAATCATGCGTCAAATCCAAAAGCTTCTTCAAAAGGGGCACATCATACCTAGCTCTGCCCCTTGCGGAAGCCTGATTGTACTGGTGCAGAAGAAGGATGGGACTTGGCGACTCTACATTGATTACAGAGCCCTAAACAAAATCACAGTCGGGAACCACTACCCCATTCCTAGGATTGATGACCTCTTGACTGTTGGGCCTATGAAATGTCACATTTATATCCTCTTTTTCCTTCACTATTCCTTACATTTCATCGTCCCATTAACCTTCCATCATACCATTTCCATAATAATACTTGGGTTTCTCCTTATTATTTTCCATTGTATTCATTTCAGTATTATAAGTGAATTTGTGATTAAATATTAGAAAAATAACATATTTTCATTATATATCAAGGTTGGATGAGTTTGATGATGTGTGCAGGCATATGTGAAGATTTTAACAAAGTCAAATATTACCACCTAGCCTCAAATTTGAATTTCATCTTCAAGCATATTCAAAGGAGAAGATCATGGAAGATTTAGATGGCATATCTTATTTAAGATATGTGAGAGATGTGTGGAGAATTTGAAGGCATCATATCTTCTAATAATAGGAAAGTAGTTGAGAATGGTTGAGAGAATAGTGGATCTGTAATTATGACACTCTTCAAGACTCTCATGTATATAAGAGAGTGTTCTCTCTTCATGAAGAGGATCATGTTATTCATAGGAGAGATTAGCTTGGAGAGTTAGAGATCATGTAATTCATAATTTAGTCTTGTAATGAGGAGAAGGGGATTCTTAGATTTGTTATTCTTTCATGCTTTGTCATTTGACTCTTGTAATATAATTTGAGATTGATATATTGTGTGAACTCACATATGTCTTTTGTCATTCAACTCTTCACATGTTGTATTGCTTTCCTAGATTAATTTACTGCTTTCATAGTTAGTCTTTCAATGTTTTCCTAGATTAATTTTATTTCATCAAATTAGATTAGATTAGTTCTACTTAAGTCCTGCATATATAGTTCGTGTGCTTCGTAAGCCTACGAACCTCAGATTGACAAATTAAATAGTTGGGAAAGTACTACAACGGAATTAAACGATAATATTTATTCCTAACATTTTGTCACCGTTGCCAGAGAAGCACGATGGATTGAAGTTTAGTTTGATTTTCTTGCAAACGTAACTAGAGTGTGAATTTCAATTTCAACAAGTGTGCTTGATTTTTGCAACTGTGAAGATGTTTCCATGTGTTTCAGCAAGTATGATTTTCAGTTTTTTTTATTTTGATTTGGGTGCTGTAAGAACCCCTTTTGCAATATGATTTAACCATGAGTGTCAGCTTGGAACAACTCGCTCAGATCCTGGTGAAAACTAGGATTTCTTCTTCTCAGGAAGAGGAGATCTTGACAGCAACCCAGAGCTTAAATACTTCTCCGGAAACAAACGAGAAATCAACATCTAAGGAACTTGAGGAGGACAATGAGGAGTTGCAGCAAGATTTGAGCGAGGAAGAATGCGCCTATGAAATCATTATCGAGCAATGGTTCTAGATAAGTACTTGATTAGCTCCATTTTTTTATTTAGAAATTTTGCAGCAACTAGATTCATTCACTCTCGAATATTTCCATTATTCATTTGAAAAATTACTACTATATATATTGTTTTTACTGTTGCGTGCTTGGCTCCATTGGAAATTTTCCTACACGTAACTAATTTCTAATTCCATTTAGCATAGAGTAGGTAGGTTTTATTTTTCAGTTTTTCTTTTACCTAGAATAAGTATGCTCTCCTCCGCGCTTCGTGTGATCGCGAGGATCAGAAAATAGGAATGATTTTGATTTCAGGAATGAATGTTTTTGCGTCCATCCTTTGACCTGCAAATAAACACAATAAAAATAAAAATTAGATGAATAAAAACAAAACCAAATTTTTTCTATGCTGAAACAGTGAAATTTTTACATGTTGAGACCGTCATTGAAACAGTGAAATTCTACATGTTGATACAATAAAAATTTTACATGCTGCAACAGTGAAATTTTTACATGCTGAGACAGTCGCTGAAACAGTGAAATTCTACATGCTGATACAGTAAAATTTTTACATGCTGCAACAATGAAATTTTTACATCCTGAGACAGTCGCTAAAACAGTGAAATTCTACATGTTGATACAGTAAAAATTTTACATGCTGCAACAATGAAATTTTTGCATGCTAAGACAGTCGTTGTTACAGCGAAATTTTACATGTTGTTACAACATGATGATACAACAAAAATTTTCATGCTTTACTTGTTGTAACAGTGACATTTTTGCTATAACAGTGTTTGAATAAATTTGCAGATCTGCAAACAATAAAACAATAAAACAACAAAACAATAATGGCATTAGG
Source organism: Picea sitchensis (assembly GCA_010110895.2). Taxonomy (NCBI): domain Eukaryota; kingdom Viridiplantae; phylum Streptophyta; class Pinopsida; order Pinales; family Pinaceae; genus Picea; species Picea sitchensis. Next base: position 46,807 of record SNQJ01S0082116.1, read on the forward strand.
AAATAAAAAAAAAAAAAAAAANCTGTGATAACAAACCCTTTGTTTTTTTCCACAATCCAACTACAACGGCAATAATTCTCTATCTCAGTCCTTGGATTGAATCACAGCAATACTATGAATCTTGATGACCATCGATCTGAACTTCTCTGTGAGAGACAAGCTCTAGAAATTTTACCATAGCAGGGATCATCTAGTTTTCAATTTCTTCAAAGGTAATTGCCAGAAATGCGTAACTGTTAAAACACATGATTTTAAAACGCATTTTCTGAGCAATTGGAGGCGAATTAGAAAAAAATAAAACATGGGTTTTATCGGGAACAGAGGCAGTAAGGTAAAGTGTGAGCGGTTTTCAGGATTTCACAACCATTTGGGAGAAAATCATGGTTCTTCGGAGCTCCATTTTGCAGACTGCGTGAGGAACAAAACGATTTGTTTTGAATACGGCACCCTCCAAGAAGATGAACTCAAGTTAATAACAAACTCTACTACACATGGCACAAGATCTAAGAGTCTGACTTGATTTACTAATCACCATTCAATATTTCAATCTCTTTTAGATCTTCAGTTAAACTCTAAATCGTGGCAGCTTCCAATGTCATTGCCTCCGTTGTTTTAAATAACACAAATTATTTTTGTTTATATATATGTTTTTGTTTTGTTTTATTATAAAACAAAAACAATAAAAACAAACAAAGAAAAATAATAACTGTTTTTGTTTCATTTTAGTTATAAAACAAAAGCACTAA
>SNQJ01S0082117.1:27193-48154 GCA_010110895.2 Picea sitchensis
AATCCTATACTTCTCGAGTCTTGTAACGTTCCTAGCCCCCCAGGTGAGGCCACATCATACAAGACTCTCCCATTACAGTTATGATACCAACTTGTAATGTTCCTGACCCCCCAGTCTAGGCCATGCCACATAAGACTCTCCCATTACAGTGATGATACCAACTTGTGACGTTCCCATCCGCCCAAGATGGGCCATACTACAACAAAATTCATCAAGACACTGATACTATTTAAAATTTACTGATATGTCCTACATAAGAATAATGTTATGTGGAAGTAACACAACAATCACCAACAATAATTAATTCATATAATTAACAAAATTTTATAACAGAACACTGTAAGTCATAACAGTAATTGGAATAAACACATGATAGACACTTATCTCATAAAATAATCACCAATTTCATGCAAAAATTCCACGTTCCTCCCAGTCATACACCTCACTGCTCATAATCTTAGTAGTGGGTCACCCCCAATTTGGGGATAAACTCTACTAGGGAAAAGGGAATCCTAAGCCAGTCTAAGGTATGATAATCAACAAAATTGCTCATTCCATAGTGCCCAACTACTGCAACTAGCCTACAGTCTCTCATTCCCCACATGCATGTCCCACCCTAGTAAGTGTACCCCTTCTTTTCTCGACATTCCATTGGTTTCCCCACTTCCCTTCTGGGGATTCAACAACAGGTCAAACATGAAGTCTCAGAATCCTATAGCTATTACCCAGTGCACCCGAGGAACAATTTCAAGAAGTTTTCTCACCCAAGGGTACTACTCACGGGCCTGACAACTCACTTATTGCACCCGCAACAAAACCAGGTACATGTATAGATGGCAGCATGGATGTGAGAAATGTAATAATAATGAAGAATGAATGATGTTCCCTTGCAAATACATCGAGTCTCTCTCTTATATATGCATGCGACTTTTATAACACATGGCACTCAAGGAACACCTTTGTCCCTTCTTTAGAACTTATGATATATCCATGTACATACTTTGGATTTAAGGAATATTAATATAATATTCCATTGGGCTTAATCCCCCCTTATATTAGCCCTTTCAGAGACTCTTAGTTGCCTCTCCCCTTCTAGTGGATTTTATCCCCCCATACTCTTTTACATGGTTGGTATGCAATAGTGATGTGTTTTAATTAATATGTACATGTGATTACATATTACAATATAGTCTCACTGGTGTTTCATCTTCTGGCTCACAAGCCTAATAATCACACAGACACCTTGCCCTTAAAATATATACATACAAAGGCACTCTAGCCCTAAAGTATTGTTGATCACCAATCTATATGTACAATTAAATTGATATTTACTTTGGGGTACAACCTAGGGGTATTACAAGTCTGGTGCTATTTATTTTCCTACTTTGAGGAAGTTGAGGTTCGATTTTGACTGATAATTTCTTTGATGGAGGTTTATTATCTCTTTTGATCATACGGTTTCAAATGTATTCGTGATTCTTAGTTTACCTATGATGTTTCATTGACATTCGCATGAGTGGTTGACGCATTGTGTTCCTACCTTATACAATTTTCCAAGTGTTTAATGATTTTATATGGCTGTAAGGTTTGATTATCTAGTACATGCCTTGAATGAATTTGATGTGGGTTGTTAATCATTTCCTTGGATGACTTATTCAAAGATTTCTAGCATATGATGTTTAACATATTCATCTTTATACTCTCATTTATTGGAGAAATCTTAACTTCATTAAGAAGTTCACTAATCCTTTCTATGTGTTGGAGATTATATACATGTAGCTATCATGATAGTCATTTAATCTAGATCATAGATTATTTCCATTGATAAACCTCTCCTCTTCATGTTCTTCAAAATCTAGACTTATTCATGAGTTTTCTTAAATGCAAGGAAATATAATGTTTCTGATATGTTGAAACATGTCCTCTTAATCACATCATTGATTTCATCTCCTTCTATGGTTACATGATATCCTTTATTCATGATTACTCCAGCCTTAGAATGTATGTGGAGAAATCCTTTGGTATTCTTCCCCTTTTAGCCTTCCATTTATTTATTGAGATTTCCCCCTCTTTTATTCTATTATTTTCTCAAAATCTACCTCATAGTTTGATTCTTCTAGTCGATAGATTTACAATGGCTGTAACCATACTTAAATTTGAGTTACAGATCAAAAGTTATGGCCTCCCAAAGTTTCCTAAGACAAATCTCACGATTGACACCTCACTACCACATGGCATCCATGTGGACCCCTATCATTTGTGCCATATGACATGGCACTAACATGGATGTTGACATGGCACTTTCCACCTGGCCCATCGGGCCCACATTCAATCTTGGATCCCTCTTCATTGTCGAAATTCATCCATACCAAATTTCTAAAGAACATGTTGATCAATTTTCTAGACGACGATCATCTCCTTCCAACCCAACGAATTTTCCCGACCTAATAAACTCCATTCCGATCATATGTTATGACCTGATCAACTCCCTTCCAATCATATCTTCCAACCCGACCAATTTTTTCCGACCATCAGCTCCATTCTGATCATATCTTTTGACCCGACCAATTTTTACGATTTGACCAACTCTCCCAAAATACCATTCAAGAAACATTTTTGAAATGATGAAATCTTGGACTATAGGTGTCAAAATTAATCCCATGATACCTCGTTGGAAAGGTATTAAGAATAGGAATGCAATGAAATAGGTACTAAGGTCAGAAAAGTGAAAGAAAAGCTAAAAAATGGTAGAGAACAACAAACCACGAATTTGGGGTGAAAATGGATTGTGAAGACTTCAAACAGTCATATCTGGAGCTACGAGTAACATAATTAGGACTAGGAGGGCTTGATGGTAAGTTGGAGGAGAGAATAATATACTAGGATAACAAGTATTGGCTGATACTGAGTAGAAAAGGTCCAAAAATTCAAAACACAGAAGGAACTCGAATTCATATGAAGAACCCACTATGTATACTTCAAACAATTATATCTCAAGACATAGGCCATGAAATAAAGAAAAGAATAGATCGATGGAAATATGATACAAAGGAGAATAATCTAGAATTATTTTGTTCAGAAGACCAAAACCAAAAACTCCCGGAATGACCCAAGGAATTCAGAAAATGACCCAACAATAAAAATGAATAATAAATTTAGATAGATATCATTTGTAAACTTCCAAAGGGAGAGTGTAACCACCTAGGAGTCTATTCAGATCCCATTTGTAACTCCCACATATATATTTTCAAAAGGAAAAATAAATTTGAAATGTAAAAAATACAAAATTAGGGGAAAACGAAACAAATAGTCATTAGAGCTGAAGAGTCTCTCTCTTGTTTTATAAAATATAGTTAGTTGAATGGAAGAAGACTTTTTCCCTTTGTAATAAAATATGGTACTATTACTTCTGAATAATAAAGAGCAGGAGGCATTTAAAAAATCTGTGATGTTGATGGATGTATTAGAGACTATCCTTGATGCATTTATCTTCTAGTTGAGTAGATACGACTCTGTTGTGTGAACTATTTCTGCACCATGTTCTATTTTCTTACACTCTCACATGTTTCTTTATGGGTACATAAATGATGTTATAGATGTATTGTGCAACTATTTGTCTATGCATTTGTAGCATTATTGCTTTCATTTACCATTATAATACATGAACTATTTATGGTTCTGATGGTTATCTTTCTCAATACTCATTCTATTAGTTTTTCTCTCAGGATAGGTTAGTATTAGTTAGGATTAGATTAGTTTGTTTGTAGTTATATTATCCTTAGGATTATTTATAAGTATTTGGGGGGGAATCTGCTATCTTTCCCCTTTTTCTTCTTTTAATTTTGAGCGACAACGAGGCCCATATACTCATGGGAAACGCTACACCAAATGCAAGTAGGTTTGATTGTGACCTACCATCGAGCGTTCTCCCTCATTTGCTTGATACACCATTTGGACCCGTCAACAAGAAAATGGATTACTTATGCATAAGAATAGAATTTATGTTCCTAGTTCCAGAGAACTTAGGAATTTAATGTTAAAAGAAATGCATAATGTTCCATATGTCAGACATCCTGGTTACCAGAAAACAATTCCAGCAGTAAGAAGCCAATTCTTTTGGTATGGAATGAAGGAGGATGTTGCCGATTACATTTCCATATGTAGGGAATGTCATAGAGTAAAATTTTATCATAGACACCCAACGGGTTTGCTTCATCCATTGCCAATTCCAGAGAAGAAATTGGAAGTGGTAACCATTGATTTTATAACTAAGTTTCCTAGGACAACAAGGCAACTTGATTGAATAATGGTAGTGGTTGATAAATTGACAAAGGATGCTCATTTTGTTTATGTGAAAATGAATCATAAAACAACTAATATTGAAAAATTTTACATGAGGGAAATTGCTAGGTTGCATGGGATACCTAAGGAAATTGTTTCAAATAGAGACACACAGTTTACTTCAAATTTCGTGAGGGATTTATTTAAATTATTTGGTACAAATATGAATTTTAGAACATCATACCATCCACAATTACATGGGAATATAGAGAGATTCAACCAAGTGATTGAAGACATGTTGAGGATCTATGTGATGGATAAGCCATGTAAGTGGGAGGAATACTTGCATTTGGTTGCGTTTTCCTATAATAATGGGTATCAATTTTCATTGAAGATGAGCCCATTTGAACCTTTGTATGGTAGAAAATGCAGTACTCCAGTGAGTTGGGACAACCCAACGGAAATAGTAGTATTTGGGTCATAATTGTTCAAGGATATGGAAGATTAGATGGTTAAAATTAAGCAAAATTTGAAGGCAACAAAAGATATACAAAAGAGTTGTGTAGATAGGAATATGACAATTAGAGAATTTAAAGTGGGAAAGTATGTAATTTTGAAAGTGAAGCCCAAGAATATCTCATTGGCAACTATACAAAGCTAGCAGCCATATTCTATGGCCCGTTTGAGATATTGGACATAATAGGACAAGTTGCATACATGCTTGCATTGTCTACTTCCATGAATGTGCATAATGTATTTCATATCTCTTTGCTGAAAAAGTATGTACATGATCCTAACCATGTTATTGATTGGAATTTGATTTAGGTGGATCTAGAAGGAGACTTTCAGGTCTATCCAGTGCACATATTGGACAAAAAATTCAAAATTCTTTGGAATCGAGTCATAGGACTGATAAAAGTTAAGTGGACCTACTATGGTCCTGGAGATGCCACTTGGGAGCATGAAGATGCCATGCAGGAAGAGAAATCATGAATTTTTGAATAAATTTTGAAATTTTTATTTATGTTTTGTATACGCACTGAGGACAGTGCCAAAAATAAGGGGGAGGGGAATGTAATACCCCAACTTTTTTATTCCACATAATATATAGTGTATTTTGTTATTTTATGAAAGGTCAAAGTGCCCAAACAATTAAAATAAGACAATGGTCCTAGTAAATGTAATGCTTTGATCATTATTAATAATAAAATACATCACTGGCTGCTAGACAGACAAAGACAAGAATTATAAGAGGGATATGATTCCACAATAGAGGGGGCTTAAGGGGATAAGCATTTTTATTGTATTTTACTTACCCAAAATTGTTTTAATTGAGAGGATTGGTTACATGAGATTCTTGGGGAAGGCGATGTGGTTTTTACTTTCCAAGTAATTATATAAACCCATCTTTGGGTTGTTGGGGGTTCACTCATTGTTCATTTTTCACACTCTTCATTCTATTCACTCTCTTCATTCATCATTCCTCATTAATTCTTGTTCTTGGTTGGGGACATGGGCACACATTATTGAGGAAGAACCCATTAATGGATGGTTGTAGTGATTGTTGGTGTATTCCAACCATGAATTAATGTCTGCATGCCTAAGATGCATTGGCACATGTTATGTTTTGTTCACAATTGTGAATCCCGAGAGTCCTAGGACAAAGATTGTTGACCAGATGCACTGTATCTCTGAAGGGAGGTGGATAGCTTGAGGGACTGTGTGGAAGAGAAGGGGGTGAATTATCTTGGGTTGTACAGACCGAAGAGAAGAGAGCTGGTGTACATTGGATTGTTGTGTGTTGGGAAACTTGTGAGAGGTTGAGTCATGACTAGTTTGGGAAGTTGAGTGTCAACCTAGAAGTTGTCCTTGTCGATTCATATTCTTGGATTGGGGGTGACATTGTTGTTGATACTTGGAACAATAATTTCTACGATTGGGTGGAACATCCTTGGTCTGCAACCAGTTGGTGATTTAATTTGTTTAAGATAAGTTCTCTTTGTCATGGTTTCTTTTACTTGTATTTTTATTTCCACTATGTATTAATTAATATCTATAAGATGATTATCTTTAATGTGGCTTCTTGATGGTTATTGCTGTGCATGGAATGTTTATATATTCTTTTATGTTGTAGCATGAATATTGATTATTGCATGTGCTGTTATGATGTTTCTTTCATGCTTCTTTATTAATTAAATGTTATCAGAATTCAAAGTCAATTTAAAAGTGAGGTTTTGAATTAGTGTTGCCTGACCTATGGGTGGTGGGATACATTACATTAGGAGGTGTTATCACTCTATAATTTTCCTTAGCTGTGGAAGGAAAACCCATCGGTAACCACAAACCAACTTGAAGATTGGAATCTATCCCTTCCAATCCAGAGAGGGCTTTCTTTGTTATAACTCAACCACATAAAGACTGGTTATTGGATAGGCATAATGGCTATATATGTAGGTAAAGACATAAAATTTTATGATGTGGTTGATATGGTTGAGGGAAGGACCATTGGACATGGAGTCTAAGATTGAAAAATTAAGTAAATTTGATCAATAAATGATGAATGAATAATCATGTAACAAAGGAAAGATAGGCAGTGTTTTTTCATTCATAAAGTTGCGAAATCTGTGTTTTCAACAATTTCGCAGCGAACTAGTAATTGTGCCTTTTCTCCCAAATGGCTAACTAGGTTGGGATAATGTTTTTTCAACAAGTTAATAACATTATAATTCTTCTCCATAAAAAAATGAGCAAAATACAATTCAAGTTTCTCGAGAAAAACCCATAATGGATGTAGGTGATGGTGGCTCATTTCTCGAAAACTGTGAAGCATTTTGAATTGAAATTAAACATTTGTTTTCAACTTACCCTGATGCATCTCCCCTAAAAATTTCATGGAAAACAGGTGCTTGATTTAAAATTTATGATGAAAATACACTTTCACAACGAAACTACTGCTACAGGAAATTTCGCAGCGTGCCAAACTTCGCTACGAAATCTCTGTTTTTGGGCTTTCTTTTTTCCCTGAAATGCTCTGCCACTGACTCCAACACTAAAAATAATATATAAAACCATTGTGGAGGTAAGATGGTATTTTGCAGAGATATGACATAAATGATGTGATGTTGCGAAATGATAGGAGTTTTTTGCAGCAAGCTTCAAACTGATTAGCTACAAGACTTAACAGTAAACAAAACAAGATGTTTTGACTTTGTAAATTTATACATACTAACAGGAGGAAAACTATTTAGAGTAGTTTTTTTGGCTTGAGGAGGAGGCATTAACACAAGTTGTTGAAAATTTTGTGGCCTCCATCTTTGTAGAGGTTGACTCCACTGAGGGTTTTGATTTTGTGATATGCCAGGGAAAGATTGGTATGAAGGAAGAATTGGTTGTCTCTGATATTTCCAAGGATTTGAATTTGTCCAAGGATATGTATTGGGTTTATACCATGGCTGAGGATAAATTTGAGTATCATATACACCAAAAATTTGAGTAGGATTGAAGTTCAAACCTGTTTGGAAGGGTCTTGGTGCTCCATGCCTCCTTTGATTTATGAAGTATAATGATTCCACATTCTCCTATGCTCCTATAAATGTATATTTCAATCCTGGCAAAAAAGGACATTTGTTAGTTGGATGATTTTCTTCACAAACACCAAAAACATCTATAATATCTAGAGGGAACTCATTTCTAGGGTACTTTTTAGTGCATTTTGGACAATAGACAACCAATGCCTTCTCTGCTTCCTCTTGTTTCTTTTTTATATGCAAGGTATCCATTTGCATGGATAAATAAGGAAAAATATTAGTTTTCATATATTCTATTAACCCTCCTAATTCATTATTTATATGAGTTGTAGGGTTATAATATTGAGGTACCAAACCTCCACTACTTCTACCTTTCTTCCTTGAGGATCTTGAATGGTTCTTGAATATTATTTTGATATCATCATAGTCTAGTTGATATATATCTCCATTGGTTAAGAGATTTAATGTTTCCATCATATCTTCTCTTACCCCTCCGAGTAAGAAAAGTTTGAGTGAGTCTTCATCCAGAGTACAATTTTGAGCTCTTTTGTACCTTAGCTGAAATCTCTATTCAAAGTTTTCTAGAGATTCATCAGGTCCTTGTGTCATTATGAAAATCTCATCCCTTTTGTCCCTTTCTCTGCAATAGTCTATGTATCTCTCAGTGAAGGTATTTTTCATTTGATCCTAAGTTGTGATACTATTTCCCTCCATGCTCATAAACCATCTTAGAGTTGAATCCTTCAATCTAGAAGGAAAAAATTTGGGCTTTTGTTCATAAATAGTATAATCACATGCCCTCCATATAATTGCAAAATCAAACAAGAAAGTATCAGGATCTTTAGAAACAAGTCCATGAAAATGAGGTAATGTAAAAGGATTAATATTTTTCATCATGGATTCTCCATTGGATTTCTGAATGGGGAACTCAAATATCTCTTCTTTTCTAGCCATGGCATGAGGTGAGGGAGATTATCCTTCTTCTAAAATATTTTCAAATTCTTCAACTTCTCTTTCCAAGAAAATTTCAATTGTTTCAGGATCAATCTATGGATTGCTTGAACCTGTTGTTGGGGTGGGGGTTTTTGGAAAAAAAATCCCTTTCCTTTCTCTGGGTCTAGTCATTCATGGTATTGCAAGAAAGTAAAACTAATTTTTTTTTTCTTACAATGCAAAAGATTGTGACGAGGATCTAACAATATTCACACAAAGTGAAAGCACTTGGGATTTTACACTAGATAAATATTATATTGAGGTTTCCATTGTGAATGAGGTATGTTTTCTAATTCTTCAAGTCAAAAGGAAAGAAAAAATGAAAAATGATATGAAAAATTAGCACCTCCCCGACAATGACACCAAAACATGATGGTCCTAGGAATAACAACAATAATACCGATGTATCCTTGGATTCCTACTTTAATTTGTCAACCCGTGGTTCATAAAAACTTAAGAGGTGTTGTGGAATGTATATGCAGAGTGCATTGACAATAGTATAGTTCTGAGACTAATCAAGGTTTGGAAGTGATGCAGGCAATTGAAATGTATAAGAAAATTGTAAATTACTGCTTTAAAGGAAAACCCACCGACTTGAAAGGACAATTAATCTAAATTGTAGAGAAGGAAATTAGTCTAATGGCAGTAAATAATAATAAATCACAAAGAGAAAACTAAAAGCAGAAGATGAATTCAATCCAAGTTATGATAGAAAACAATAATTAAATGAGAGCTAAACTAATGCATGAATAGAACAAACTAACTTGCCTAATCCATTGATCAATAGAAAACCATATGTCTTTTTATTGTTTATGGATGTTTTCATGAAAAGAAGATTAAGATGAAATGAAACCTATAACTAAAACTATCCTACATGAAGTTTCTACAGGAAATATACAATTTCTATAGGAACTGTGCAAATTCTATAAGAAACTCCTACAGGAAGCAAAAATGGTGCCTAGAAAGGTAGTGTAAGTCCTTAAAAGAATAAAAAAAAATTCAACTATAAATAAATGAAGTGGATTTGAGGTTCTTGGCCTTGAGAGGCACCTAAGAGTGCACCAAAAGGATATTGAACATTTCTATAGGATGTCTATTGTAACTAACCAGTCAATGATAATATTGAAAGAAGCTAGGATTAATCATGCAAAACTATATTAAGCTTCAAAAGAGAACAAAATGTTATTTAATCACTAACTAACATGAATGAAAACTACATAAATTACAACAAGGTCCTTGAACCCTCTTGAGTGGGCTCTATCCAAGCAACACAAGGAGCCTTGAGAAAACTCTAATAAACTAAAGGAAAAACCATATTTGTTTCATTAACAACATGAAAACATCAAAAGAAAAAAGGCTCCAAGTCTTCAACAAAGGGCTTCTAAAAATAAGTCTCAATATAATATTATAAAAAATGCTCCCCCCTTCTCTCCTAGGCTACAGGTCTATATATATCTTGATATTTTGAAATCCTCTATTAGATCGAGTAGAGAAGTGGGTAAATTAGGGATCTTAGCCAATTACATCTATATCTAAAACCACTGATGATCAGGAGTGAACATTAATGCACAAGGAACACTCTAGAGTTAGGTGGGGACAATGTCCCTTGATTCTTGGCTAAAAGCTCCTTGAGGGAGACAAAATCCCCTATTTTTAAGAGGTTGGTGCCATTGAATCATGAAGTTCGACCTGCTTGGAGCTATACACATCTTTTGGCATAAACATTAGAGAAAAAATGCATAATGTATGAAAAATCCACAAAACATATTTACTAAGCAACATGCAAAAATATCCATTACTTACTATTAAATATGGTCAATTTTTTTTTAAGTCATATTATAGTGGAAAAAAGTGTCAAAGATGATCCTTTGGAATAGGAAATAATTGGGTTCATGAGTGCCCTCGAATTTATTTTTTGGCAGTTTTTCAGCACATGGTTTTCGCCAATGGTTTTCTAATTCCTTTTAAGGAATTAGGGTTGTTGACTAATCTGGTTCAATGGATTAGGAGTTTTGGATGTCACATGATCGTATATATTATATTTCATTGTAAATAATGGAGATATTATGAATAGAATATTAGAGGTGCGACTCTAAAGAAGTTGTTAGTTTTCCCGGTTTGGGTTTCCGAGGCAAAAGTATCTGTGTAATATGTGTGTGTGTGTCATTGCATCTTTTAAGTTTTTATTAAGAATAAATTTGCAATAATTAATTGTACAAGGTGAAAATATACATTTGGTATCATAGTTGTTATCGGATTCAGGGGGATGCCTTTATGGCTAATGGCTTATCTCGGGTCTTTGATAAGTCTTGTTACATTGGGACATCTATGATATTGATTCTTTAGGTGAAAATAAATGGTGAGCAGTTAAAAAATAGAGATCGAGAAATTTAATGGGGAAATTTTTGAGTTGTGGAAGCTCAAGATGGAAGATTTGTTGGTAGACGAAGATCAATGGATCGTTGTGGATCCAGGTATTGCACCTATAGGAATGTTGGTACAAGACTAGAAAAATTTGGATCAGAAGAAGAAGTGAACAATCTAGTTGTGTCTCTCAGATTCAATATTATTGAATGTGTGAGGGGAAGCTGCAACTAAGGAATTATGGGATAAGTTGGGGACTTTGTATCAGTTTAAGTCCCTAGTCATTAAATTGTTCCTACGAAATAAGTTGTATAATGTAAGGATGCAATATGGAGACTTGTTGACAGCGATTTGAACGCCTTCAATACCGTGGTAAGTAAACTATTATATGTTGATATTAATATTTATGATGAAGACAAGTGTATTAGATTATTGTGCTATTTACCAGGCTTGTGGAGTAGCTTGGTTTTGGCCATAGTTAGTAATTCAACTACTTTAGCCTTCAATGATGTGGTCTCATCCTTATTGTTGGGGGAGATGAGGCGGAAAATGATGGAAAGCCAGAGCACAAATACATTATTTGCAAGTAGGCACACCTAGGAAAGAAATAGATCTAAGTCCTCAAGTGGGAGATCTAAATCTAAGGGAAGATCTAAATATATTAGAAAGTTTTTAAAGGTATGCTGGAGATGTGGAAAAAGATGTCACTTCAAGAAGCAATGCATATCCAAAAGTGGTGAGAGAGGGAAGGGATATGAAGATGCTCCTTCTAAAGAAACAAAAAAAATCATGGAAGAAGGAGGGGATGTGTACTTGGCTTATTCAAGAACATATGTAGATTATGAGGCATGGATGATTGACTTAGGTGTGTCCTTTCATATGAGTCCTGACAGGAAGTGATTTTGTGAATATGAAAGGTATGGTGGAGGTGATGTTTTCCTAGGTGACGAATCGACAACCAAAATCACAAGATGAGGAAAATTCAAGTTGAAGCTTATGGATGGAAAGATTATAACACTCCCTAGTGCTATGCACATCCCAGGTTTGGCCAGAAATTTGATTTATGTAAGAAAAATGGATTGATTTAGCGAAATAAAATATGTTTTCTAATGAGAAGTCTTACCAAGGAAGGAAGAACCAGATACAATAGAGTTTGAGTCAAAGGATGATGAATCAAAATCTACAGAAGAATAAGAATACTAAGAAGAAGATCCTCATAGTCCAGTATTGATAATATTTGTTTAGGAAAGAAGGAAACCATAAAGGTATACTCCACCTAATTTATGTTCAAATTTTTCTTTTTCTATTATTGATGATGATACTAGAACTGTTAGGGAAGCAGTGGATTCATAAGATGGAAAAATCCAGAAAAAGGCCATGATTGAAGAAATGGAAGCCTTGGACAAGAATGGGGCTTGGGATATAGTGGGGTTGCCAGTTGGAAGAAATCTCGTTGGTAGAAAATGGGTGTTTAAGAAGAAGTTGAATGTAGAAGGAAAAGTGGAGAAATACAAAGCTCGGTTAGTATCAAAAGGTTATTCCTAGGTGGAGGGAATTGACTTTGGTGAAATTTTTTCTCTTGTTGACAAGTTAAATTGTATTAGATTTGTTTTATCTATTGTTGTTGCATTTGATTTTGAAGTAGAAAAAATGGATGTGAAGGGAACATTCCTGCATGGGGATCTGGAAGAAGAAATCCACATGAAGCAAATATAAGGCCTTGCTATGAAGGGAAATAAAGAGCTAGTATGAAGGATGAAAAAGTCCATGTATGGGTTAAAGTAATCACCAAGGATGTGGTATTAAAATTTTGATACTTATATGCTGGGACTTGGCTTCACAGGAGCAAAGATGATCATTGTGTGTATTTCAAATTAATCAGTTATCATATCATTTATTTGGTCTTGTATGTGGATGATTTGTTGTTGATAGGAAATAAAAAGGATATTATCTAGGATGTAAAAACTCAACGGTCCTCTAAATTTGACATGAAGGATATTAGTGAAACAAATTTCATTTTGGGCAAGGAAAAAATGAAACTCTAGTTAAATAAGAGGAAATATGTCGAGAGAATGTTGCATAGGTTTAATATGCAAGAATGTAAACCAGTCAGGGTTCATATTCTTATAGGTGTAAATCTATCCACAGATCAATGTATGAAGTCACAAGTAGAGGAAGAGGACATGTCCTATGTTCCATATGCTAGTGTGGTTGGCAGTTTGATGTATGAAATGGTTTGTACTAGAGTGGAAATTGCACATGTAGTGGGAGTTTTGAGCAGGGATATGTCAAAACCATGGAAGGAGTATTGGATATCAATAAAAAGGGGTTTCAGGTATTTCTGTGGCACTACTAGTTATCAATTGTGCTACCAAGGAAGACTAGGATTGGAAAAAGTGTTGGAAATACATGGGTTTGTTGATTCATATTGGGTTGGATATTTGGATTGCAGAAGATCTACAAGTGGGTATGTGTTTAAATTGTTTGGAGGAGCAATCAATTTGATGAGCAAAAGACAATTTGTAGTGGCACTCTCAACTATAGAAGTTGAATACATGACAACCACTCATGCAAGAAAAGAAGAATTATGGTTACAGAGATTGTTTTCAGGTATTAGGTTGGTATAGAAAGTTGTAAGGATAGATTATGATAGTCATAGTGAAATATTCTTGGCAAAGAACCCAACTTATCATTCAAAGAAAAAGAATAATTATGTTCAACATCATTTTGTGAGAGACATGGTTGAAGAAAAGAAAGTGTTGATGATGAAGGTAGTCACTTTGAAGAATGTTGCAGATTCATTTATAAACTCTATGAGCACTAAGAAGTTCTTGTAGTGTAGAGGATATATGGGCATTGATTCCCTGGATTGTTGACTATGTAACCCTGTAACTCATTGTATGTAAAGAAAACAACAAGTGGGAGAATGTTAGGTATGTGCTATATTCTTTGCATGATTAGATATAGTGTCTATGTTGCATCAATCATGCGAGGGGGGCCCGCTATACCCCCCTACTTGGGGGTTGGATATGCCTTTTCGAGGGGTTCAAGGGAAGTTCCCCTATGTTATGACACAACACCTTAAAAATGATAAGAAATCAATAAAATGCAGTCCACTTCCAGGGGGAACCCTCCTTTACAATATATAAACTTCAAAACACAATATGAAATTAACATTTGGTATCATATAATGTTAATCTCATATTGTGTTCTGAAGTTTATATATTGTAAAAGAGGGTTCCCCCTCGAAGTGGATTGAATTATATTGATTTATTATCATTTTTAAGGCGTTGGGTCATAACACCTGTTGATGAAAATATATGAAATGATTTTACTCAAGCATTTTCAGATCTTACTTAGATAAAGAAAGATAGATGGGAATATCACCCTATTTTTATAGCCATCAAAAATTGTTTCCTAGTCCACAAGTATTGATTCCGTGTGCTTAGGATGATGTTGTTTATAAATGAAAGTTTGCTGGAAAATTCAATATTTATGTAATTTTCTGAATATAATAGATGCTGAAATAAATATAGAGACAGAAGTAAAAACACCAAGTCAATAATCAAAACATATGAGACATAAAGCAATCGTTTATTCCATTCCAATTTATCAAAATAATCGTTCTCTTTACAAAATTCCCTGAGGAAGTTTGGACCAAAGTCAAACTTAGATGTCCCCAATGAAAACCATACAAAAGGACTTCTGACAGAAAGTAAAAATATGAACTTTAAAAGCTGGATCATCTTGCCACAGATTGATTCCCACTTGACTCTACACAATAGCCTTTATCAGTCAAGAAATTTAATTCACAAATAGACAAGTCTACACAGACTATCAAAGATAGATCAACACCTCTAAAAAACAAGTCTCTGAATGATGTAATTCATCCCTGAATATTGCTGACTACAATAGGACCCTGCTATCATAAAAGAGAATTAGGCTTTCAATGAGATAAATAATGAATGAAAACTAAATTATCTCAATAAAACTCAAAGAAAAGACCTTAGTATGCTTTCTCCTTCTATTCTCCTCCCGTTCCTCCTTTTCCCTTTGCCTTTAAGCAATCATAATTAGTTGAAGTAGTTAAACTACTTCTTTATTTAAGTTAAATAAAACTCAACCAACTTTTTAGTTAAGGGGGAAAAGTAATAAAATCATAATAAGGGTTTTTAATAAATAATAACTAGTAGGTGGGATCCCTTGTGACTCCCATTAGTTATTTAACAAACATAACACAACTAGTTAATCAATCAAACACATCCCTCCTTGTGGCTCCCATCATCACTCTCATAATTTGACAATTTATATCAATGATAATTGAAATTATTTCCAAAAATATATTATCCATATATCCAAAAAAATAGTGTGCTGTCCAAAAATTTAGAAGTCAACTGTTCTCAACAATGAATAAATAAAAACATTGAAAACCAATATTTGCCACTCTGGGAGGCAATATTCCCCTTGTTTCCGCTGTCACCCTTTGATATCTCTAAATTTGCCTTAGGATGTGTGGAGCCTTTAGGCTTAATCTCAGTGATAACATGAGAGCAATCATCTCTCAAATGCATGCGAGAGGACACAGATTTGGCAGAGTCATTTGAGGGAGAAGAGGGGGCATCAACGACTTTTCCTTTGTTAGGAGCATGGTGGGCCTCGGTTTTTAACCTAATTCTTACATGGGAAGACTGTACCAATGAGTGGTCAGGGGAAACTTGTAAAATTTTATTAACAGGTGGAGGAGTAGGTAGAGACAAGTTAGGCCAGCCATGATGTTGGGAGACTGCTGGGTGGACAATCTCTTGGCATCCATTGTTATCAGGGAGTTCAGGTTGTAATGAGACATGAGGGGGCACTGGGATACCAAGGACATGTGGGGCTTGGAAGGGAGGCCTTTCTGGCCTAGGTTGGACCACTCCTTGTCCAATCTAGTTAAAAAATCTAGCTTGGAAGAGCTGGCTCAACTCTTGCGAGTCTGCATCAAAATGCATAGAAAAACTTGGCCTTTTGGGGCCCATGTTCCAATTTCCTCTTCCTTTGTTACCCCGGCCATGGCTACCTCTACTGAAATATCTCATTCATGTATGAATTATTGATTAGAAACTAGTTTCTTCAACAACCATACATGACATATCTTTTAAATATGAAACAAATTTTGGCTCAACAACACATCCGACTCATGCAATCTAATCCACACAAATCGTTTAACACTTGTCAATTAGAAGGGGGAAAATAAGGGTTCTGGTAAATGTGAGGGATTGTATTGAGAAAAAAGTGTTAAAATGAAGGGGAATAAATCATGATTACTTCTCAAAAAATCATCAAACAATCAACTATATCACAAATCAAAAGAATAAATTACTGTAATTCATCCTTGTGCCATTCTTTAACTATCACAATACATATTTTAACTCAAATATAATTTAATTTTAAGAACAGGGAGTGGATAGTGAATATGGGAAAGAGAGGGGACTTGTAATATGTGAAAAAAGTGAGAGAATGGTAGGGAAAAAATGAATACTGACCTTAAAACAAATCAAGTAATCCATAAAAACAACTCTATATTCAATACAAAAGATACCAATACCAATTAAACAATTAATGTGTGTCAAAACTGTTCACTGTCCCACATTCAATTTCTTCCAAAGTTTCTCAATTAACACAGTCTATAATCATACTCAGAATCACTATGCCTTTCAACAGTCCTATTAAGAGAATACTTGTTTCCTTTCATTTCCTTTCCTTTCATTTAAACAAAATCAAAAGAAAAACACAACCACATTGCTTCATCTCTATCCATCATATATCACTATAAAATATCAACCACTGCACAGTTAATTTTTTCAAACTGAACAGACCCTTAAGACTTTCCTGATTTCATGCATTTTCATTATACCAACCAATAAATCGTTGCAATAAACCATGATACAAAACCCAAGCTTCATCACTGATAATGAAATTTAACTAAAACATGCATGATGCCTCCATAATACATACACAGTGAAACAATGAAATCACAGTCATCAATTTCCACAATTTGCCATGATCCCAATCGGGACTAATGAAACACATAGAAACCATCAACTAGCAATTGACACCACGTTGTAAGAATACAACAATTGAAACCATAATCAGTAGAGAAGCCATTTGTTGCACATTATCATCGATTCTCAATCAACTAATTTAATAAAATAAAACAAGTTAGGTTATCGACGCAACTGTCATAACAAAGGGAGGCATCCCCTTGAGTGTATACCAATTCTCATCCCTGATCACAACTTCCCAACCAGCAACAGTCATAATCACTCAACCAAACTATGACAATCAACAAGATGCCCGATAAGAGTGCGAACAATATGGGATTATCAAAATTGGGCTCTATAATAATGAATACAAGAAGCAATCAAGAGTTCTCTCGGCTATCAAAGAACAGAGAGATTGGAGGTCGAACATATAGACAATAAGAAGAGACCCTTCGATACAAGCACGGTAGAACCACAAGGCTTCTTATAACTCTCGGTTTGTGTAATGGTGCATGAGTTTAACACCGGGTAGGGTAGGAAAACGATGCAGAGGAGCAACAAATGCCCACTGCTAAGTAACAAATACCGAGAACACAAAAAGGCATAACCCTCATGCAATTCAAAGACCGAATCAATGGATAACAATACCCATGGAAATTCTGGCTAGAGGCATAAATTATATCACCAAACCACCATAAAGTATACATATTGGGATAATGGCCACCCTATAACCAACTTCTAAGATATGTTGATGCCAATACCATAAAAATAATCCCATAACCAGGTGAATAACCCATGACCATGGCTCTAAAAAATACACAGTGACCAAAGGGTAGTTCGAAAAAATACACAACAACCCATAGCAGTCCAAATACAATCGGACATGGTTACCCATAACTGTGAGGAGGCAACCAGCAAGGCTAAACAGAGTGAAACCCTCCAACAAAATACCCATATCCACTTAAAACAATAGAGAGCCATCATGGTTTTCACCACACAGAACAACCAGGGAATGCATAATTCAACCAACCAATATTTTTACTTGCAAAACCAATAACCACACAATCATTATAGAGAGAGGACCAACACATTTACACAGTTGCCAATCTCAAGAAAACAAAAACCAATGGATCACTGAGCCATTGTTTGTTCATACACATAGAAAAATTCATGGATGGGTGAAAATAACCATACATGTAACCAATAGCTTTAAAAAGGGTGAGCTGGCCTAGCAGTTCCTTCCAGGCTTGTATCTCAGAGCTTAACCACCAACAAAACCAAATTTAACAATAACCATACTAGCGGGACAACCCGATGGGAGAAGTATGGAGTGACATGCATTTACTACACGTTGCTTCCATCTTCCTCCAATTTTGAAGTACAGGACAACCAACAACCACTAATACATTAACCATGCCATTAATTCCAACCATTGAAACTTGTGACCATATTGCTTCCCAAATGTGCCACCCAAAATCCATATTAACCATTGCCAAAATCATACCATACCAAATATCAAATGTGCCCAATATAACTCAAATGCAATCGCATAGCCACTAACCATTTGTAGTTAGGATTAATACTAAGTTTTTTCATTTAAATTGCACATAACTTCTAACATAATATAGTATAGGCTCTTTCTTTTGGATTTTTTGTAAGTTTCCTTCCCTTTTTTTTATGTTTTTACTAACATATGTCTTGTGAAAGTGTAGCCAGGTAACAAATCAAGGTGACATGATCGAACATAGAACTGTAAATATATGCCAATCATAACATAACATCAAAGCTTTGAATAACGAAATATAACATAAAATTCATCATCCACCTGTCATTACGTCAAAACAAGACCTAGACTGCATCATCAACCATATAAGACCCTATAAGTAACATCGAAAAAACATCATAATATGTTTGATATGACTATCTACAAACCTCCAGTCTACAAGGGGGTCCCACCTACTAGTATTATATTTATTAGCAGAGTTTAAATAATAGGCTTTAGCAATACTTTGCAGCGGAAATTCCTCGTTGCTTATCGTCAACAAACTGGTGACTCCACAGGGAAATCTGATTCCATCATATTAAGAACTCATAACGTATGGTTTCACAGACCAAGAACAATAGATCAAGAATATATAACCAAAATGATCATGCAATAGGGAGAAGTGAGAAGATTTAATGGAAAAATGACCGGGAATTTGGGAATAACTCATGAAAAATGTTAAGTATGAGGGGGTTTATCCCTGTATGCATAATCATTCAACCATAATTTTATCTTAACTTCAAGGAGAAAAAAAAAATTATGGCCTTTCTCTTTTAACTCTCAAAGGGATAAATAAATGGAAAGAAGAAGTGAGAGGTAACCAATTTCTTCATAAGACAACAATGAAAGCAGATAACAAATTCAATTATGATTTCAGGGGGGAACATCGTAAAATCTATGTAATCTTGATTGTTATTGACTAACAATACCTTGCAGGAGTGTCACTGTGGCAGAATTGTTCCAACACTTAATTCTTGATCAAAGATGAAAAAAAAATAGAAGTCATAACAAAAAATGGAACAACAAACTTTTAAAACAACAAAAACAAAATGTCAGAATTGAAAAAGCAGAAGGAAAAATACTAAAATAAAAGAAGAATTTAAACTACTGTAAAAGAAGAAATGAAAAGAGGTAGTGAAATGAAAACATAATTGAACTACTAATATATAGAAAATCCAAACAACGTTAAACTTTTCAAGTTGGTTCCACGTAGTGTTTTAAGTGAGAATAATTAGTGTTGTAGGAAAACAATCGCTCTTGTAAATCCTTTAGAATGTAATATTTTATACCTAGGACAAAAGCGATCTTGAAAGGACCCAACCATAATTCTTGAAACTTTGAGACAATTGATTGTCCCTTAGAGTACATGATTAGATCATCAAGATAGATATGAATAATCTTGTCGATCAAACTGTCAAAAGCTACTTGCATAGGTCTTTTAAAAGTGGCACCTGCATTAAATACACCATAAGGCATACGTTCATAAGTCAAGGTTCTCCAATGAGTAATAAAGGTGTTTTTATATTTATCTGTCCTTTTTACCTTGATTTGATTGTAACCTGAAAAACCGTCAAGTAAGGACATTGTTTGTGACCCTACAACTTGTTGCAAAATCATTTCCATGTTAGGGAGAGAAAATTGATCTTTTATACTAGCCCAATTTAATGCATGAAAATCAACACATAATCTTATTTGACCAGTTTCTTTCCGAATGTGAACCAAATTGGAAGCCTGTTGGGCCCCAACAACTCCCCTTATATTTTTATAAAATTTAAAGGGCCCCTATTAGAATCTTGATAATTATAATGAGCTACAGAATCAACCTTTTCAAATAGTTCCATTTCTTGGCTTGTTTTGAGACAAAATTAATCGATTCACTTTAGTATGAGTCATTTATTACAAGAGTATATGTCAAAAGTTAGAAACGGGCATAAAAATCTCAATTTAAACAACAACGTTAATTTTTATCAAATGTTTACTTTTGTTTAAATTATGATTATGTGTTATTTCTTTTGCTCATTAGAAAGTTTGATTATTTTGAATAATGTGTTCAATACTTCATCAAATAATATCTTGGTTGGTTTCTTATTTTCATGAAATCATTTGGTGATGTTAATTAATTAAATTTTTTTTTCATTTTGCATCTCATTTCAAAATAATAATAATCAAATAATTATCTATCATTTGTTTGATTTTGTAAAAAACTAAAATTAATATTTTTTCTCCATTA
>SNQJ01S0082118.1:8629-19954 GCA_010110895.2 Picea sitchensis
GAGGCCTGCATTGTAGAATATGATCCTGACCATGATGATTATCAACGTGTCCAAAGATGGCAGCCCAACAACCCCCCTTATTTACCTCCCAACACAAGTCAACCAAGGCTCATCACATCCAAGCAACCCAAAGTATGGGAGATGGTAAGTCAAGTTTCACCATAAAGTATGTTAGTGCTTATTTCATGCAAAGTGTTGTGCTTAATTTTTTGGGCATGTGGATGAGAATATTTGGTTGAAGTTAGATAATGGATCATTGGTTTTGGGAAATTGTGTCAGTTACCTTGCTTCATCTTGGTGGTCAGCTTTTGTGCCCTAGTCTCGGTTTGTCATCACCCAGGGAAAAAGGGTAATACTCACAGGCCTTCCCAAGGGTAACGTTCCATTTCCCACCATACCTAACACTTTCCATATTGGAGCATATCATAGTGTACTAAACTTTGGCAATGGGTCATGCTTCATTATCTCATGAGAAATGGCTTGAAGGCCTAGAGGTTGATTGCAACCACTATAAAAGAATAAGAAAATGATGCTAGAAAAGACAGTTAAAATAGCAAAGCATGACCACCAAAATCTAGTCCAACTTGAGCTCTACTCATTCAGTGCTCGCCCCAGTCCCAAAAATTAATGTTAAATCTTGAAACCCTATATAAAGGGGACCCACAAATTTGCAAATGAAAGCATGGACAAGAAAAATGCAAGAAAGGGTTTGGAAAAAGGTGGCACACAAATATTGGGAAACTCAATATCAAGTGCACTCTCAACAAAAGTGCTCGTAGAGATGGCATTTTTTATACCATTAGCCATGAAGTAAGCCCTAAAACCATATCACTTTCACACTTACTCTTGGTGGGTTTTTACTTTCCCTGGTCACTCTCGATACCTATCCCTCTACCCAACTAATTTAGTCGACTCATGTTAGTCGATTCGTCTTTAGGAGAAATTAGACAGTCATATGGCCTACGAACTACTGATAAAATATCTTAGGTAGGTATGTGTGGATTAAGGAAAAAATGAAACAATTATCCAAGGGAGAAATTGATCCAAGAAGAATGTAAATCCTTCCAAGCATAGAATAAAACATCTAGAGATATATTAAGTTGTTTGAGCAAGTCGGAGATGACCCAGGTAAGTGGGAAAACGTCCCAAGTAATATGAATATGAAATCCACCTAGCAATTTTTAAAAACGCCCAAGAAAGAAGAAATCTGCCCAACAATATTTAAAAATGCCTAGGCAATGTCTAGAAACACCCAAGCAATATGAAATCTTCCAAGGAATGAGGTTACAACTTGTGGGGCATGCGTACAGCCTAGGAAAAGAGTAAACACCCAACAAAAAACATCCAAAATGTGGCTTATGGGAGAAGTATGGGATGTGGGGAGTAGGACACCAACCAACAAAGAGAAATTTAGCTCAAGGGAAGAAATGACAATGTGTAGGAGAGATACAACTCACCAACAACAATAAAAACTAGATTTAACAACTTCCACTTGATTTATAACAACTCCAGAATTGGAACCATTGATTTCCCATCTCCAAAATTGCCTAATGATGGAGGAACAAGATTTTTTAGGATAGATAACAACCATTGAACATTGCAAAATGAAGCAAAACCTCCACACTACAGAGATTAATAACTTTTGAGTTCATTAATTACTCAAAAACTATTAACCATCTATAGAGAAGTAATTAAAATTCAACCAGTAGTTTCCATAAACCACAAAACAAGTTAACCCAGTAGAATACTCAACCACGAAGGAAAATTAATCATAATGAACTCAAAATCTACCATGTAAACCCAAATGGAAAATCCATCTTTGAATGGGGCTTAGTATTTTAATTTCAAAAATATTTGGTACAATCCTCTCATGGCTTCCTATGCCTCCTCCTTGGTTGTCCAAAAGACCCATTGAGAATTAGAGTGATGAGGAAACAAAGAGAATTGGAGGTAGGGGGAATGCCAACAACACTAAACTTTCCTTTCCCATTCCTTAGCCTGCTGTCATATTTTTTTCATTTATTTCTTCTTCTTCTTCATCTCACATTTGTCTCATTCAACATTTACATTTATTTTTCTTTTACATGTTTTACATAACCTTCGTAGATTGTAGAATTGTATTCCAGGTACTCAGTCTTACCTATTCATTGGTTTGGATCCATTTTGGATCACACCCATCCATTGATAGGATTTTTGGTCTCCAAAAGTTCAAGGAAAGTAATTTGGATCGGTGTTCTTCTATTCACTTCTATGGAACATGGGTCTAAATCTAGCCCTTGGAAACAATTCTAGCTCAGGATCTGGCTATTGGCTTCAGTAGTTGGCTATGTCTCCAGATTTGGTACTGCCCCTATCGTTCCTGCAATGTAGAAGTTCACTTATTGAATCTTATATCTACAATATCCATATCCAAACTCAAGATTCAACATCCATTCCCATCTCCCTCTTTGTCTTGGAGATAGTCCATCTTGGAAGTCATGAAGCCAAGTCAAATGTTGGTCTTCTTGTTGAGTGTGACCCCAACACGTTTCCACCATGTAACAAATCTTCAAGGGAAGTGTGGTTGCATTCCACTACTAGGATCATTTGCTTCTCATCATGGAAACAACCCTCCAGTGCCTACACATGCTTGCAAGCACATCATGGAGTTCTCAATAACTCCTCCAAAGGTCATTAATCTCTGTGCACCAATCTTTGGCACATCTTCAAGAATAGATTCTTTTGTGCAATATTGAAAAAAACCATTGGAATGTGACTTCCCTTGTCATTAATTTGTTATCCATCTTGTTGGTGATGTAGACCCCCTATGTTGCTATATCTCCTTGGACAAATTCTACCCCTTGGATTGCAGATACAAGAAAGTCTTCATCTTCCACAATCTTCACTACCCACACCCTTTTCTTGGTTATGTGGTTTTTCGGGTGAATCTCTAGATCAAGCCACCAACACTTTTCTTCCAAATGTCCACTCAACTTGTTGTGGTGGAAAACATTCTTGGCATTGGGGTATGGGTTGCTTGAGATAATCATGTTGTTCTTGTGCTTTTGATTTTGTTGTTGTCTAAGATAAGTCTTCTTGTTCTTCTTGTGAAAATGATTAGGCCTATGGCATGTGTCTTTCTTCTCCCAGTAGGTTTCCTCACAATGGAATTTCTTTCCACAACATGAGCATGCCTCTATGTACCAACAACTAGCAATGTTATGGCCTCTCTTCTTGCAGCAGTTCCAAACAAGGAATTCCTTGTTTGAGGTAGACCTCATGGTCTTCTTCTTCTTCTTTCCTTGGATGATACTCTTATTTGTTTCTTTGAGTACAATTTTAGTATAAGTTTGTGAGCTCTTCCCATTGTTTTCCTCCTTCAATACACCATAATAAGGTTGAGGTGGTAGTGGGTTTCCACCTTCACTTACCATTGTTGCTCCTTCTCTTGATTTTGATTTGTATGCCAACTTTGGCATGTCCTTCACCTTCACAAAAATGGTCGTCATGGTCTTGGGATTTTCACTTTTGTCATTGAAGCCTAGGGATTCATGATCAACCCATTGTGTAGCTACAATGGGGCTCAAAATTCCTTATTTTGTATTTCTTAACCCTTGTCCATCATAGCCCATATTCCTTAAGACTTTGGAACCAATGCCTCTAGTATGCTTCTCAAATCCACCAAGAATATCTTGAGCAATGTCTATCGAAGGTGAACTTACCAAAGTGGTCTCAGTCATGGTACTAGTTTGGCAGTGGAAATAGATAGTGGCCTTGCTTCTTGGTGCTCTTATATAGTGGATTGGAGCCTTTTCAATGCCTCCTCCTTCTTTGCCAACTCTTGTTGCAACTGTGCCATCATCTGAGTAAACCTATATTCTTGCTAATAATCCAATTGAATGACCTTCTCACCAAGGTTTACAATATGCACTCTGTGTTTGTCCCAATCATCCATGACAATGATGAGGGATTCTTGGAATTCTTCAAACTTCTTATTTAGAAATGACAACAATTTGGTAGAGTATCAAGGTTCTTCTCCATATATTCCATCCTATGGTTGAAAATTTGGACCTTCTCTTTCAAGAATTCATTCTTTTCTCAAAGCTTGGCATTGTTGGCCCTTAAGTCTTCCAAACTATCATGTCTCTACTTGATTTACCCATATTGGGTCCTGCAACATTCTTTTCAAAGTTATGGAAATTCTTTCATGGTCAATGTTGGCACAGGGGCAAACCCAGGGTTCAACACTCAAGAGCGCACCAACAAAACCCTAACTACCGACCCTTTCGGCAACTCCTGCGAAGTAGATGAAGTCTCACCTGAGGTAGAGGCAGGGGTGGTTGCAGGACTTAGATGTCTGCAACCTTAGATGGGACATAGATCTATGATTATACACTTAACAGAGCACTCAACACCGATAGTTCGCTTAGAATTAACCCTTATTTTACTTTGCAAGTAACACATAGAATCGCAGCATATACTTAGATTCAAGAAGACTTAGCACTTAGCCACTGCAAGATAGATTGGATTCACTAGATCAGACACTAAGCATCTTATATATCAGATTTAACATTCATTCATATATCATAATCACAGAGCATAACTAGATCTATCTAAACACATCAAGGTATTTAGCATCAGATCGAAGCACATAGCACAACACACAAAGTTACCATGGTTCACCCCCACCATGGGCCTACGTCTACAAAATCTTCTTCTTTATATTATCTCGGTCAAGCGGTTACATCACAGAGCTTCAATGACCCTTACTTTGCACAGGACAGAAGATCTACGCAACTCGCTAGATCCTTCTTCCTTGCATTTCAACACAAAACTACAACAACTTGCACTAAGCTTTTCAAGCTTCTTACAATCGTGCACCGAGCACTTGCAATATACATCTGATCACACAGATCCAACACTAAGCCTTTAGATATACATCACATAGATGTACTACCACCCTCCACTTACATTGCCTAATTATCTATTTATAGATTACAAAATGGGCCTAAGCATGGGTAAACCCACGGGCCAACATCCCTTTCTCGTTACATCAACCCAAAAACCCTAAAAAGGACCCGAAAATAGGTCTTGCTCCCCCAATTCCCACTTCGCATTGCGCTTCATATTTGACTAGCTGTATCAGTCCCAAAAATGGTCAAATATGACCAAGTATTCCTCAAAACTTGGTCAAGGGCCAACAGACCCCCAACACTCACCTATGACTCGTCCTGAGTCACTCAGGTATGAAAAATCCTACTTCAAACACCTCGAGTTTGGCTCGAGCTGCTTCGACCTGCTGCTTTGTGATTTCCTCTTGCTCGGTGAACTCCTGGATGAGTGCGTTATTGACTGGTCCCTCTAGGCATTGTTCTACTGTAATCATGACCTGTTCCAGCTCTGTTCCTTGGTTCTCAATCTCTTAGAATAGTTGACATGCCTTATCCTAGAAAGGTTGAAGTTGTTGAGTTACTTCCATTACCTTGCTCTGGATCATGTGGATCTGCTGTTGTGCGATGCATTTCTCATGGGATTGCTTCATTTTCTCTATGGTTGATAGGGCCTTCAACTGCATCTGAAGTCTATCTGCATGTTGCTTCACCACCTGGAGCTACGACTCCAGTTTATGCAATTTCGGGTTCTCGGTTAGGTTCTTTTGTATCTGCACACTTCTGCTACTTAATAGTTTGCATTCTTCAGTGAGTGCTTTAATCCTTTCTACTGTACTTCGAGCAGTTATTTCTCCTTGGTCGCGCTCTTCTTACAGGGTGCTTGGGATGATCTGAAGCTCTAATTCCACAACTCTTTGTTGAAGTTGTTGAATAACTTTAGCAAGCTTAATCAATTGACTATCTAAGGGTTCTTCGGCCTTCTATTCTAAGCCGGTAACAGAGCGAAATGCTCTGTTGACAGCTTCTTCTATCCCGACTTGCTTCGTGAGAAGATGCTCCTTATCCTTTTGGATTTTTTCTCTGTCTTCATCAAATTTCGCTTGGATGGCCTCCTTCTCTTGTTGTTCAACTCGACGCTTCTCTATGATTTCCTCCTATGCTTGCTTTAGGACCTAGGTGGCCTGCGTTGTTGCTTCTTCTGCTTTCCGAAGGAATACTTCGACTATGTCAGCAATCCTGCGAAGTTGAACTAGTTCATCTCCTGCTTCTGTTGTTCCTTCTGGGAGGGGCGCAGTGGAAACTGCATGGCTCGATTGAGGTTCTTGCTTTACTCCTTGGAGATCGATTTCAATTATGTTGTACATGGCCTCTTTCTTGGCTACTTGTTTTTATGTTATCTCTTCGATAGATTCATTCATAGTCGCGAGGAGAAAGCTGAAGTCATCTGGGGTGAGTGTGGTCGTCAATTTAGTCATGGATTCTTTCGACTTCTTCTTGGAGGAAGTTTCTTGAGGTGAACCCTTTCTTTTCTTTATGATATCTACTTCGTCCTCTGGCCTTTGTTCAACTTCTTCAAAGTCTTCTTTATTGCCTCCTTGATCAGGTGTGGTGGAAGCTGTCCTTACAGATCTACTGTCGACGTCCTGGATTTCCTCATCTTTATTTATCTTCTTGGTTTTCTTCACCTTACTGGGCCCAGGTGTATTCTTCACAGCTTCTGGGCTATCGATGTTGGACATATCTGCTGGATCTGCTGAGATAAGGAGGTCCGCCGACCATTCCTTGGTGATTTCTTTCAGGTCTTCTTCTGTCAGCTTATAATAGGACTGAAGTTGTTCCTGGTGTTCATCAGTGTGTGGAGTTAGGTATATAAAGTGGCGATATACGTTGAACTTTATCAGAGGTCGGAACCTTTGTAAATTGTTCGGGGTTATGCGAGGTTCACCCCCTATGGTTGTCTTCAGTTGGTTATAGTATGTATGAAAAATGACATTTGATTGCCATTACTTGTTCATATCATTCGAGTACCATAAGGAACTGAAATTCGCAGCTAAGGGCTCAAAAGGGTCAAGGTCCGGGGAGGTTGTGCCTTCCAGTAGCTCCCATGCAACAAAAGCGATCAATATTAGAAACCAGCGAAAATGAAATTCATGCCCCTGATCTTGGGCTTCTCTGTAGTCAATCTCTAGCTGGTTAACAAGGTACTTCACCCAGTTCATCTGTAGTCCCTCTGTGCATTTTCCTGCGAGGTCAACTACGAAGCCTGATAATTGAGTTGGTCTGTTCTTAAGTACCAATTTCCCTGCTATTAGTTGGCATGCAAGGAACATTGCGCCACTCTTGATAGAGGCTACCTTGTAGCCTCGTGTTCCCTTCTCGACATTGCCATAAGCTTCTTTAATATTCTTTGAAAGAGCGTGGTCCACGGTCTTTCCAGGGTAGTAATCCTGGGGATCAGGGCCCTGCATACTAAGCCCAGTGATCCTATTGATCAGCGTCGGTTCAATAGTTATGCGGCAGTTTAACCACATGTATCCTCCATGGTAACTTTCTAGCAGCAATTTTACACAAGCATTCACCTCTTGGTGTCTTCCAAAGTGCGGTATTTTCATAACGCTGAGCAAAGTAGACTGCTCAAGGTTCATCGTCCATTGTTGAGGGACAATCTTGGAATTCTTGCCCTTGGTTCTAGTTAAGTACTTGTGTGGGTCAAGCATGTTGTAAGCTTTACGGTCTCCCAGGTTGAAGTCGCAAAACTTTAATGCCGCAACCTTGTCTTGATCTACGTGGTAGGTGCGTACTCCTTTTGGTAGATAAGTAGTGACTAGGGTGTATTCAAAGTCTCTAGGGATGTTGTCCCGATTAATCGCACCTCTCAGAGGGGGTATGTAAGAGGGTAGGATGGATGGTACTAACTTCGAATTGGTTATGTCGTTTTTATGGTTAGTTCTTCTTTCTGCGTTGGCTCAAGATGTTCCTGCTTGAGAAGTAGACGGGGAGGCTTGCGTTCCTCTCATCAATGATGCCTATAAACCCATAGCAAACCCTCTTTCTGACATGACTCATTTGGTTCTGAGGCTAGCGAGTACCTCTCTTATAGATACTTTAGTTGTGTTGAGCTCGTCGGACATATACGCTCAAGGAAAATAATCGGGGTCACACTAATCTTAAGCACTGTACTGGGATAAATAACAAAGGTGTGACGATCACTGTAGACACTGGCTAATCTGTGAGCTTCAACTTCTTAATTGGCAAAAGTGTTCTTCAGGCATGGCACGACGAGCTAAATAGGCAATATTAGCAACGGTCTTCTTGCAACGGAAATGGAGCCTTCATTAACTCCGTTCTATCCATTCTCGTGTTGTCCAACGGTCTAGTTGTAACCCATAATTTCTTTTTGACCCGTTCGGAGTGGAGAAGTGACCCATAATTGGCTTCCAACGGCTATATTGCTTCGCCATGGAGAAGTGACCCATGTCACTGTTTTGATATCTCAACGAAGCTCGAATTTTGCAATTTCTCTTTTTGTGAAGTTCCATCTGGACTCTTCTGTAGTTTTTCCATCTTCGCCTTCTTCTTACTTAACTTTCTAGCCTTCTTTTCAGTGAGCTTCATCTAATTGGTTCTTTTCCCATTCTGATTTCTATTTTCTTTGGATATAGTCACTTCGTGTTGCTGATGTTATTTCTTAGGGTTCAGGGATAACATCTCTTCTTTATCTGTGATGGAGACTTCAGTCTTCTGTGAATCCTCTGGTGTTTTGATAACTTTGAAATATGGGTTTCTAGTGTGAAATGGCTTCGATCTGTTCTTTTGTTCTTCAATCAACTGTGTGATCTTTCTGGTCATGAAGTCTTTTAACTCTTGTCTCTGTTGTTCTAAAAATTTGTCTTCATCCTTATTTCTAGCGTGATATCTTTCAATCCAAGGATTTCCATGTAACATAGTAAATGGGGCATTGTCCTCGATAAATTTGATGATTTCAAAATCTTCCTCTGTCGGAGTTCCATTGACATTCATAGAATTTCGAGTGAGCCTTCCACATAGGTTTACCATTTTTCCTCTAAATAACCCTATTCCTCTTAGGGATGGAGTCATAGCAAGTCTCCCTATATATTCCCACGTTCTTTCTGTCATGCCATTCACCTGTGTTTCCTCATCAAGAACACAGTCAATGTCGAAGTCTTATATTCTTACTTCGATGCATTCTTTTTCTTTGAATATCTCTAATAGCCTGATATGTCGGTGATCATTCAAGGTTTCTTTTGTATGTAGTAACATCTTCTCTGATTCTTTCTGGGTTTCTACTATTTGTGGATTTTCCTTAGGGTTTTCTTCGCGTAGATTCATTTTTTCAAGCCTGGCAATCATTCTAGGGAAATCCAATACTTCAGGTCCAAATCCTTGCAATAGAGACAACTCGTTCTTCCACTAGGGCACTCCTTATCTAGATGTCCTGGTTTTCTGCAACTGTAACATAGGGTCAATCCTCTCTTCCTTTTAAATGATCCCCAACCTCTTTTGTACTGTGCACTAGGGTCATGGTAGTTAGCCTGCGAAAAATTATTTCTAGGATCATGCATCCATCTGTTAGTCTAAACATTATTTCTATGCATAGGTATAACATATCTATCATTATTCTTATCAGGTCTATCAAACTTTCTTTCATCTAAGAATGCCCTAGTTTTCAGGCTAGGACAAAATCTATCAAGCATACCTAAATTCATGCTTCAGAAACAAAAATTTCCACTTATCTTACCTATATAGAGCACAAAGCTTTTAGATCTAAGCCTTTTAACTATTCTTACCTTTATCAAAGAACAGAGATTACAGATCTTACCTCTTTTATGTTGATCTCACCTCTTTCTTTCAGAAATTTCCACTTTTACTTTTCTTAGAGAACAGAGCATTCAAATCTCACTTCTTTTCTTCATATCTGATCTTCCTTTCTTCAGATATGATCTGATTCAGATCTTATTTTGCACAAAGATTCTTCTTCTTTAGTTCCCAGCAATCACAGTTTCAGGTCCTGGCAACGGAACCATTTGTTGGCATAGGGGCAGACCTAAGGTTCAATGCTCAAGAGCACACCAACAAAACCCTAACTACTGGCCCTTTTGGAAACACTTGTGAAGCAGATGAAGTCTCACCCAAGGTAGAGGCAGGGGTGGTTGCAGGACTCAGATGTCTGCAACCTTAGCTAGGACACAGATCTGTGATTATACGCTTAACAAAGCACTCATCACTGATAGTTCGCTTAGAATTAACCCTTATCTTACTTCGCAAGTAACCCAGAGCATCACAGTATATACTTAGATTCAAGAAGACTTAACACTTAGCCACAACAAGATAGATTGGATTCACTAGATCAGACACTAAGCATCTTATATATCATATCTAACATTCATTCATATATCATAAGCATAGAGCATAACTAGATCTATCTAAACACATCAAGGTATTTAGCATTAGATCGAAGCACATGCACAACACACAAAGTTACCGTGGTTCACCCCCACCCTGGGGCTACATCCACAAAATATTCTTCTTTATTATCTCAGTAAAGCGGTTACAACACAGAGCTTCAATGACCCTTACTTCGCATAGGACAGAATATTTGCGCAGCTCACTAGATCCTTCTTCCTTGCACTTCAGCACAAAACTACAACAACTTGCACTGAGATTTTCAAGCTTCTTATTGTCATGCCGCTAAATTAAAGATTTTAATGTCCTGAAACATTGAATTGTGAAACCAGGGTAAGTAAACTTAGAGCTGCTACACTGTATGTGCGGGTAAGATTCTACTTCCTATCTAAAGGCTATTCTTAAAAGAAAACACAAACTCACTCTTAAAAACTGAATCCTAATGACTACCTTGAAACTTATCATCTCCTATTTAGTTCATCAACAGAAAACAGTCCTATGCTTAAAAATAAATCTAAATCTATTCTACAGGAAAAATAAAGAAATATTCTACTTACCCTACTGGTACCGGAAGCTTCCTCTAATTCACTTGCAACCTAGCTATCCTAACAAAGCAGAATAATCTAACTATCTATCAAAGCAGATTAACCTAACTGTCCTAACCAGAACAAAGTAAATTCAAACTCTAAGTTACGTTCAGATTGAAAACTGGAATCAAAGCAAACTTAGTTCATGCTCTAAACTCTACAGGAATCAACCATGCTTTCAACACTCATCAACGTAGGAGATATTAATATGCTGGAAACAATACAGTTGAAGAATAATTTAAGCAAGAATCTGAACAAGTTAATTCCCAAACTCTAAGCTAACATGCATGCAAATACTAGAACACTGAAATAAACTAAATCTAAGACAGAGAAAAGCAGCGACTTGAACCTGTTTGGCGGGCCCAACCAAAAGGTACAAACGCCGAAAGGAAGAACCAGAACTACTTATATCATTCTACGCAAACACTGTGTATACTTCACGC
>SNQJ01S0082118.1:19964-55067 GCA_010110895.2 Picea sitchensis
TTTTTTTTTCATTTGCAAGGAAATGAAGAAATGTGGGTGGTCATCATATTTCGGTGCAAATTGATGATCTTGAAACATTATAGGAGGGTCCACAGGTTCACCTTGTACCTTGAAAAAATTCTCTACTTTGCTTCTCATCGAAGGAATCTTAATGATCTTTTTTAAAGGTACAAACACATTTATCTTTGATAAGCCACCATTTATATCAATATTCAAGTCAATGTCACTAGTCTTTGGCAAAGTGGGACTAGGAGGCGGATTAGTTGTTGGTGGTGGAGAAGGCCTAGGTCAGAGGAATCTAGAATCAATGGGAGGAGATTGAGGCACACCCTTTTTCCTTGTGTACACTTGTAATTCCTTCCTCCTTATTTTCTCCCTTAATTCTCCGTACATATTATTTATGATGTCCATTCTATCCCTCCTAGTTGCTTCACTTTTTCCATCCTCAAGTTGTTCTGGAATGATATTGAGGAACTCTTGGAGAGATATGGAAAATATAGTATTTATGGTATCAAAGATGTTCATTTGATCAGGATCCCCATTACTCCTTGGGCACTCATGTTCCCAATGTGAATCTCTGCAAGGTAGACACCGAGGAGTCTCTTCTTGACTTACAACATTTGAAGGATATAGAGTGTTGGGGACCCTTTGTTCATTTGAATCCCTGGGTCTCCATGCTTACCCAGGATTCAGAGGTTGCCCCTTAAAAGGAGGCTCGGTGACTTTTTGATGTTCCCTCTCCAAATTAGTGATTTTATTCATCATTAATGTTTGATTCTTAGCGAGGTCACTTATTGCTTCTTCAATCCTTTATGCCCACGGAGTGCTAATATCTTGAGTGGGATCAGTGTTGTGTAATTTCCTTGGTTTGGTATTGGCCTTGGCTCTTGGGGCATAGAAAGGTTCCACCTTGCAAGATGAAAGCTTAGCCTCAATTCTTGCATCCATCTCCTGGGATTCTTTGATGGTATTTGGAGCCTTGTCCTTGAGCAAGTATCCAAAGTGTCTAGGGAAGGAATTCATGTAGAGGAAAAGAAGATATTCCTTTCCGAGGTGAATTTTTATAGGTAATTGTTGAAGCAAATTTTCAAACTTGGCATCAAATTATTTCACAATTTCATTCTCCATTTTTTTCATTTCAGCAATTCACATCAATAACATGTTCATATCTTCCTTAACACCCCATCGCTTAAGAAAGATTTCCTCTAGTTGATCCATGGTATTGACACTTTTGTTGGGGAGACCATTGTACCACCTTATAACATCATCAGTAAAGGTGGATGAGAAGAGTTTCATCACTAAATCCTCAAATTCATCACTTACAAGAATAAGTTGAAAGAAGGCCCAAAAGTTAGTCATATGTTTTTTGGAAGTAGTCACATCATTATCGGAAAACTTGGGCAGCCATTTTTCATACTTAGGAGGAACTTGTTGAGGGTATATTGGGATAACACACATGTCTAAAGGCTTGAATACATTGGACACCCATTGATTTTGAGCCATTGTAGGAAAAGGAAGGTTTCCACCGAACAAGGATTTTACCACAGGTGAGTTGTGAGGAATCCTTCTCTTGTAGGGCTTAGGAGGGTTAGTGTACCTTTTTTAGCTATTTGGAGTTTCCAAATGATCCCTCTAAGATCATCAAAGGAAGGTGAGGGAACTACCCTTAGTGTAGTCACCAGGTAAACTTGCAAGATAAGGGCATTGGGGAAAGTTTACCAAAGATATGTCATTGAGTAGAATGACTCAATTCTCCCCAACAATAATGCCAAAATGTTATCTCAAGATTTGTACTTGTGAAAATCCCACCACAAGATCCCAAAATCTTGCGTAACTATGGAAGAATATACCCCTATTAACTTAGTAGGGACTTCCCTCATTTAAGTGATGGAAAAGGTCCACCATAAGGGATGCTTCCCTGGTTACCTCAAGGGATCAAAGTATAAATTTTAGTAGCCAAACCTATCGCCCCATCTCTTGATCACCGAATGATGGTCTAGGTCAAAGGATATAAGAGGTTTTGAAGGTTGATTTGGTACCTTCCTAGAGCAAGAAAACACACACACATAATGATTTCCAACTTCAAGTATGCAATAAACAGCTCTTTTAGACACTAGACAAGATAAATTGTTGTTGTTGTTGCAAATTGCAGCAGTAAACTAGTCTTATAACAACAGTAACTAATTTGTAATAGCAACAATAAATTATATTCAGAAATACCACAATTGACCACAAAATTCGAGCATATATCCAATAGAACATTATCCAATTGTTGAAGGTAAATTTGGAATGAGTTAAGCCACCAATAGACAAGTGTATGCAAAAAATAGATGCAATTTAGATGGCAACAAAAAACTCTTTATAACAACAACAATATATTTAATGAGTTTTCCAATGTTAGGGTTAGTAAAGTTAGTAGAGAGCTTCAAAGTGTTGATAGAATGAGTACAACAATAAATTCACCATAAGAATTCTTTGAAATCAGTGCCTTTGAGGGTTATGGAGTCTTATAACAACAAATGCAACTAAGCTTGAAGATTGATCTAGTTGCAACCAAGAGGTAGGATTCAAACCCTAAGGTGCAAGCACATTTGGGCCTTAGGTTTTGAATCTTGAGGAGAATAAATTCTAAGGTGCAAGCACTTTTGGGCCCTAGAAGTTGTTCCTCCCTTCTTGTAGCTTCAACTAGGTCAATATTAAAAGTCTAGGGATAAAATCCTAAAATTCTATCACTTTAGGTATTTAGGATTCTAACCCTAGAAAGGATAATTAACCAATTTAGGACAAAAATGACCTTGTGAGAGGAAGAAGCACTTGTGTTCCTCTCTTAGGCTTTCACCAAGAAAGATGTATAGCATAAAATAACAAATTTACCATGAAATATTAATAGCACAAGAATAAATTGTAGAAAATTCACTTACTTCATCCAAGATACCATGAGATAAAACCCTAATTGCATAAATTTACATCCAAAATTAGAAACTACATCCACAAGAGACCTCTCCAAGCCAAGCACATGAGTTGAGAAGAGCTAATAACCATAAGAGGGAGAAAATTTCAGAAACACTCTCACAAATGGTGAGAAAATATGATGATAAAATGAAATGTGAGGGTAGCCTTATTATATGAGGATGCCCTAATAGATTTTTCCACATAAATTTGTCAAAAACATAATTCAAGTGGGGACGACCCCTTAATTTGCCTCTAACATAATGCCAAAATACAATAGTACATCATAAAACCCCCAAAAGGGTGACATCATGCTCTAGAAAGGTGACGCCAAGCTAGGAGAGGGTGACATCATGCCTCCAAAGGCCAAGTGGCATCCTCCGAGGGTGAAAGAGTGTGTGTTGAGGAGTCTCCTCACCCAAATCCATGGAAATAATCTCCGTTACCCATCCCATCCATCAAAACCCTGGCCAAGAAGATGATTTCAAGGGATAGAAAGTGACATCAAGGGCCTCCAAAGACCATGTCCAAGGTTGAAAGGGTTGAAATCACATCTCCAAGTGATTTCAAAGTGCCTACTACTACAACTTCCTCTATCCTCTGTGTATGTTATCCCTTGGGTACTCTACCCAGCGTATGGTCTTTCAGCCCAAGTGTATGACATAATGACCAAAACTACTCAAACCAAGCGCATTTGTCGATCGCCCAAGTTTCTAAGAATGTGAGAGCCACTTTCTAAGGATGGTGAATCATTGGATGACCCAATTCTCTCCATCACATGTGCCAAAATACTTTAAATAAAGGAAGAATGTCCTGGGTACAATCCCAAGGACATCCCTCAAGAACCATGTCAGGGCCATCCAAAACAAATCAAAGTATAAAACAAGGTTAGCCAAGGTTCACAAGAAACATAAGTCCTTAAAGCATGCCAAGTAAGTTGTAACTTAATATATAAGCCATGCCATACAATTCACCTCAGTATCCCCTTCAAGCATCACACCAGCCTAGGACCTTATGTGAGTTTCCAAGTTTAGGTATAGAAGGGCCTTCATCCAACCCTATTAAGAGTGCCACCTAGACATGAAATAAAATAACCCAGGTAGAGGGATATGTCCTGAGAGTGACAAGGGAAAGTAAAAAACCCACCAAGAGTAAGTGTGAAAGTGATATGGTTTCAGGGCTTACTTCATGGATAATAGTATCATCAAATCCATCTCTATGAGTGATTTTGTTGAGGGTGTGGTTGCTCTTGAGTTACCCAATATTTGTGTGCCACATTTTTCCAAACCCCTTTTTTCCTTTTTCTAGTCCATGCTTTCATTTGAAAATTTGTGGGTCCCCTTTATATAGGGGTTTAAGCTTTAGCATTACTTTTTGGGACTAGGGAGACCACTAAATGAGTAGAGTTCAAGTTGGACTAGATTTTGGTGGTCCTACTTTTTTATGTTCACTTTATTTTCTAGCGTTGTTTTCTTATTCTTTATATCAACTACAATCAACCTTCGGGTTGTCAACCCCTTTCTCATGAGAGAATGAACCATAACCCATTGTCGAAGTTTAGCACACTATGAGAGGCTCCAAGATGGAAATTTTTAAGTATGGTGTGGAATATAATGTTACCTTTGGAGGCCCCCCAAGTATTACCCCTTTTCCTTGGGCGGTGACAACACAGGACTAGGGCACAAAAGCTGACCACCAAGGTGAAAAAAGGTAACTGACACAATTTCCCAAAATGAATGATCCATTATCCAACTTCAACCAAAGATCCTCATCCACATGCTTGAAAAATTAAGCACAACACTTTGCATGGAAGAAGAACTAACATACCTCATGGTGATGCCTGGCTTACCATATCCCATACTCTGGGTTGCTTGGATGTAATGATCCTTGGTTGAATTGTGCTGGGAGGAAAATAAGGGGGGTTGTTGGGCTTCCATCTGTGGACATGTTGATCATCATCATGGTCGGGATCATGTTCTCCATTGCGGGCCTCAAGACATGATCTCCTCCAGTTACCCCTAGGCATGGGGGGGTAACATGTCCCAAGACACACAAAGAGGAATAATACATGTCATAGGTAACCTATGCTATTATTGTTGGTAGTTTGATGTATGAAATGGTTTGTACTAGACCAAAATTTTCCCATGCAGTGGGAGTTTTGTGTAGATATATGTCAAATCCAGGGAAGAAGCACTGGATAATTGTAAAGAGGGTTTTCAGGTACTTGTGTGGGACTACAAATTATGCAATCCAATACTAAGGGAGACCTGGATAAGACATAGTGATAGATATGCAAGGGTTCATTGATGTTGATTTGGCTAGAGATCTTGATCTCAAGATATCTATAAGTGGTTATCTATTTAAACTATTTGGAGGAGCAATTAGTTGGATGAGTAGGAGACAAGCTATAGTTGTGCTCTCAACTACAGAGGCTGATTACATGGAAACCACTCATGCAAGTAAGGAAGTTGTATGGTTTCAAAGGTTGTGTTTGGGTATTGCGTTAGTACAACAAGTTGTAAATCTAGGGCACATCAATCAAAGTGCATTTTTTCTGGGAAAGAACCTATCATTTGAAAATGAAGTATATTGATGTGCAATATCACTTTGTGAGAGACATGGTTGAAGACAAGAAGGTGTTGTTGGAGAAGGTTGATGCCTTGAAGAATGTTGCAGACTCCTTGACAAAGTTTGTCAATACAGAGAATTTCTCTTGGTGTAGAGAATCAATGGGTTTTGTTGCCCTAAATTTGTGACAATATCAATCACTAGAAGCCCAGGATTGCAAAGAAAACAACAAGTGGGAGAAAGTCGGGTATGTGTTATATTCTTTGCATGGNGGGGGGGGGGGAGGTGTGTTGGATTTTAATGATCCCCTCCACCACTAATGGTGTATTCCTGTGTCAGGTGCACCCAAGTGGGTTGCACGGTGGCCAGGCCTTGGTCCCCCTATTTTTAGAAGTTTTCTAATTTAATCCTAGATTAAGGGATTAGGGTTGTAATCTAATCCGGGTTAATGGATTAGGATTTTGGAAGTTGTGGAATACCTAAAATATTGTATATATTGTACTGTGAATGGTGAAATTAATACAATGAAGAGTTGAGAGGTGCAGCACTAAGGAAGGCTTATTTTCTCTCTATTAAGGGTTTCCAGCATAAATCTCTACGTACTATGTGTATGAGACATTGATTAATTTATGTTTTTCTTAAGACTCTGTATGCATTGTTTTATTTCACATGTTTAAAACTTACAATGGTAGAGGATGGAAAAGTGATGCTAAAGAAGGTTGACACCTTAAAGAATGTTGCATATGCATTGAAGAAACCAGCGAGCAAGGGTATATTCAAGTGGTATTATGAGTCTATGGGCCTTGTGGGCCCCATCAATTATCTCGTAGTTTGAAACATTCTCCCTTGTACCCTTGCAAGGTATATGAAAAGTGGGAAAATGTTGGGATGGGTCAATCATACACCTTGCAATGTTGTAGTGGAACATGGAATAAATGTAGAGCTATAGAAAGGAATAAATGCAGAGCAATGGTAGAGAATAAATGGAGAGCAATGGTAGGGAATAAAGATTGAGTAGTGGTAGGGAACAAATGTAAAGCAGTGGCAAGAAATAACTTTTTGTTCCTTTCCAACATGTAGAAATGGAAAACCATAAATGGTTTATGGTTTTATTATACCTATT
This sequence comes from Picea sitchensis, assembly GCA_010110895.2. Classification (NCBI taxonomy): domain Eukaryota; kingdom Viridiplantae; phylum Streptophyta; class Pinopsida; order Pinales; family Pinaceae; genus Picea; species Picea sitchensis. Next base: position 26,605 of record SNQJ01S0082118.1, read on the forward strand.
TATTTAGTGCTAAAGCTTGAAAAAAATTGTCTGTATATTTCTCAATGTAGAGGTTTTCCCAAAAGGACTTTTCATATCACATCCTCAATTCAAATTAACAATAGAAATTCAATGTGACGACCAATTAGCATGGTGTTCGATGTAATTTTCAACATCCTCCTATAGACAAACATCTACTAACTTAACAAATTAGCACACTAGTGTTTTCCCTTTTTTATATGTTCTTTTATGAGATATCCATGTAATATGTTTAACAAATTGCATCATCGACTAAGTTCCTTATTTTTCATCAATGGTTTCACTCTTATTTACTACTACAATATCACGATGCTATTCATGAATATGTTTTTTTTTTTTAATTTATTAGGATTAGCAAAAGTTCTGAATCTTCAGCTGTGCAGGTCTTCACTATTATTATTTTCTATTTTGTTATCTTCCAATTTATACAAATGTTGTCTTATCCAATATTTAAGGGCACTACTAGCTTCTTCACAATCTGTAGTAATCACATTTTAAACAAAATTATGGAACAACAAAAATAGCATTAAAAAACTAACATGAACTATCACATCTTATAATTCAGTTTTTTAATTCTCAAATTGTTATGTTCTAACTTTTGATTTTTTTTGGGACATGTTTTTCCATTTGATTTTACCTAAAATCTACTAAAGAATAGTTGGATCTGCAAATTTGAATGAATAAATTTGTATAATCAGAGTACCCCAAGAGTACTTATATATTAATTTAGTTAAATCCATTAACTTAAAAATATTTGTCCCTATAATGAAACAAAAACATAATGTTTGATAAAAGTTTCCATGGCCCAACTCTGAATAATTACAGAGAACCCACTCTGAGTTGTGACTTGACTGAAGCTCATATTTTCTCCTATTATGAGCCATGTGTTACATTCGTGAAGCTTTACCCTTGAATATTTTGATTATTCTGTACACTTGCGCAGAGCCATATAACTCCCATGATGCAGTTTGCAATGAATCCTCATGTAGAATCCTCTTGACTGCAGCAATCACTGAAGTCGAGCAACCGATGATCAATAGATCATCAATGTACATAACTAAGAGTAGAAGTGAATCAGTCATCCTGAGCATGTTGAAATTCGGGTCTGATTTACAACTTACAAAGTTCTGTGACAATAGATAGGAGACCATCTTGGCATACCATGCCCTCTGATGAATCCCCCCTCCCCTCCAGGGTTCTGCGACCTCCCGGTCTCTGGATCGTTCCTATTCTAGAGCCATTTTGGCTCCTCGATTCCCTTCTAGAATCCTATGAATAAATCCACAGTTCCTGTTGAAACCCCACCTGTGTGAACAATCACAAGGCTCAAGCTTCCCCTCCACGCGACCATGGTTGTGACTGCACACCTACGCAAAAGGTGCTTTGGGACCTCGCATGTCAGGACTTTTATGTATGGGCCAACCCTGACTCCCCAACCCCCAAAACTCCAAAAAAATCTTAACAATCCCTAGCTCCTCCCTTAGCCTTCAACCATGTGACCCTCGACTGCGACCTAGGGCCAAAATTTCGACGCGTCGGGATTTCACGTATTGGGAATTCCCAATGTGATCCAAATCTATCCTCCCGACTCCCAAAATGTCGAAATTCTCCCACGCTATATCAATGGCTCCTGACACTCCAAGATCTGACACTCCATATCTTTTGTTCTGCGAAGTCATAACTTCATGACTCGGGACTTTGGGATGGTTCTCTCCTTCAAACCTCCGATTCCCAAAATGTCGAAATGTCGATGCTTCAAATCGATGGATCACATCCTGACTCAATCAACGACTCAGATTTGATGTCGCGAATTCACGTTTCGCGAGGTTGAAGCTCAACTCCAACACTTACCTTTCGAATGCCCGATCCCCGAACCTATGATATTTCCTTCACCCAAATCAACAGTATCAGTTCTCTCATGTGATATGACGGTTCATATCATGTCGTGACCCCGGACCTTGCAAGTCCTTGACTCTTCTCCTTTGAATTTCTTCAGTAGCGAGTCATCGAAATGCTGATCTCCCACCATGCGTCCCTCCAAAATGGACAGTCCTGATGATGTCGGCACAGCCAATGACTGTGATCCTTTCATGAATCTGCACTTCATGAGTTCTTTCGACTCTGTTCTTTGACCTATTCACTTTGCGAGTCAGCGAAACAATGACTATTTTCCACATGTCTCCCTTGATGATGGATGGTCCTGATGACTTCAGAACGTTCAACAGTTATAATCTTTTCACGAGTTCACGCATCGTGAAATCTCACGAATGACTCTTTGACTCCTTCAAGTTGTGAGTCAGCAAAATGCTGAGAATTCACCACACATCCTCTCTGATGGACGGTACCGATGGTTTTAGAACTTCTTCCATGCAACTTCCTCTAGATCCAATGACTGTCGGTCCTCGTGCCAGATCTGACAATTCAGACCCATTCCTCATGCATGCTCTCCTCCTGCTATTTGGACATATATTTGACGGTCCATATTTTCTCCTCCACAGCTGATCTACAACTGTTGTTCTCTTCCTCTCGAGCTTGTGATTACTCCTTGGCTTTGGAATAATTTTCAAAGTTTCGAAGGTCTCGGCCTTAGATTTGTCTCTTGCAAGCCTTGCAACTTTGGGTCTCGCCTGCATTCTGGAAATGCTACCTCTCCTGAGCTTATGGACTTAGAATAAGTCTGTCTCCTACGCACTTCTTGCATTATCTCTTCTGAGCTTGATCTCCTCGAAGACTTCAATCTCCCACGCACACCTTGCATTCTCGGGATTTCGTCAAACTCAGATCCAAAGTATTTCTTGAAAATAAGTGCTTCTCACCCTCCTGGTGTTCTCCTTTATCAATACACACCTTGAATAAATTCTCCTAACAAAGTGTTCAGTAAATCTAGTTATTCTTGAACTCAACATAGAGTTCCTTCTGTACACACTTGCACCGGCTCAATGGCCACCTGGCAGAGCTCTACAGAGTTCTCAGTAACTCTTCTTCTCTCTAAACTCAATACAAAGATGTGGACCACTTCTTCTTCATCTCTGAGGCTTTCAACATACCTCAACCAAATTTTCATCAGTCTTTTCTGTCCTCTGGCCAACAATCTCTTGACTGGCCACTCCACCTTCTCTTTCATGGGCCACTCACATACCCATTGCGCTTTTTTATCCTGCTGCATTTCAAATGTGAGCTTCTCCATTCTTGCTCTTATCTCATTGAACTCCAGATCCATATCTAGATCGTTCTTCTTCTTGTGGCCTTCCCTTCGACCACGCTCATGGCCTTCAATATCCATTTCCACCTTCTACCTACCCTCCTGGAAAGTCTATGAATCACTCTTCATTCGTGATCATCTCCATCTTCTCTCACAACTTACCTGGCTGTTTAAAATTTTGTTGCTGCGTCCATGCAACACCTTCTCACAGAGTGTCAATACCCTGTCTTCTTTTCACTTCTTTCTTATCTACTGTCTGTGTTATTGGATAAATCCGTAAGTGTGGACACAAACCGATCTCCCTAGATCCACCTAGATCTAGAACAAAACAGGACAGAATATAACTCTTTCCCTAGATTTAAACTATTGAATGTACTAGAAGATACGATCAAAGAACATACCTTATGATCGCTTCCTTTGATCTTTGTTGCTCCCGCTCCACTCCAATGCTCTCGTACAGTTAAGATCAAAACAATACAAACCAATCGAAGTGAAGAATATGCAATATATTCAATAATCAATCTATGTATATGATCAAGGAGTTATACAATAAAGTAACATTAGCTTTATGGGAAAGAATCATATTACTGTATCATATTAAATGTGAAAGAGAGATTACAACCATTGCCTTGATGTCGTAAGGTCCCTTCCAACTATCCTTCATTCCCCACACACTTTGACTCNCCCAAGCTCAAGCTAACTTTCTCCATGAGAACTCCTCTCCTTTTATAAGTTGAAGAGGATAAGGTGAAGAGGTTAGGATGATCCCACTAAATCATGAAAGCGAGTAAGATCCAAACCATTCGGATGCCACCTCACCATAGAAGCTTATCCTTCTAGAAGATTCGAGAAAACATTCATTTTTCCCACGTGCTGGAATTCTCGCACCCTAGATATAGAGAAACCTGTGAACACCTCGCACCCTGGCTATAGTGCAACCTACGAGAATGGGTCATTCTCACATCTTGCCTATATAGCAACCTGTGAACTTCCCTTTTTATAAGGTTTTTACATAGGAAAATGCAACTTCTTTTCTCAGGAAAAGTTTTTCTCCCTTCTCTCTTTAGGAACACAGGCCACTGACCCCTCTGAAGGCAACATATAGGTTTACATCATTAACAATCATAGGGATGATGAAAATAATGTGTAACAGTCTGTAAGCAAGGCTCGATCTTCTTATTACCTCCTTTTCCTATAGAAATAAATTCTGTGTTTTGATACCACCTGATGTTATCAGGTCATCTCCTTTCACCGTCTCACCCTTTGCCTACTATCTACAAGAATAATTTCATCTCCTGGTACTACTCGATGTAGTCAAACTATCTCCTTCATCTCCTTCACCTGAAGTCTACAGATGAAGATCAAGATCTGATACCACCTGATGCAACCCCCCTCCCCTCCGGGGTTCTGTGACCTCCCGATCTTTGGATCATTCCTATTCTTGAGCCATTTTGGCTCCTCGATTCCCTGCTAGAATCCTATGAATAAATCCATAGCTCCTGTTGAAACCCCACCTGCGTGAACAATCACAAGGCGTGAGCTTCCCCTCCATGCGACCACAACTGTGACCGCACACCTATGCAAAAGGCACTTCGAGACCTCGCATGTTGTGACTTCTATGTAAGGGACAACCTTGACTCCCTGACCCCTAAAACTCCAAAAAGAGCTTAACGGTCCCTAGCTCCTCCCTTAGTCTTCAACCATGTGACCCTCGGCTGTGACCTAGGGCCAACTTTCAGCGCATCGAGATTTCGCGTATCACAAATTCCCGATGCGATCCACCTATATCCTCCCGAATCCTAAAATGATGAAATTCTCCCACGCCAGATCAATGGCTCTTGATGCTCCAAGATCCAATGGTCCAGATCTTCTCTTCCATGAAGTCAGAACTTCGTGACTCGAGACTTTGGGATGGTTCTCTCCTTCGAACCTCCGACTCTCGAAATGCCAAAATGTCGATGCTTCAAATCGACGACTCACAGCCTGAATCGATCAACGTCTTATATTTGATGTCACGAATTCACATTTTTTGAGGTTGAAGATCAACTCCAACACTTACCTTTCGAATGCCCGATCCCTGAATCTCCGATATTTCCTTTGCCCAGATCAATGGTATCGGTTCTCTCATGTGATCTGACGGTTTAGATCATGTCGCGAGTCTGGACCTCGCAAGTCCTCGAATCTACTCCTTTGACTTTCTTCAGTAGCGAGTCAACGAAATGCTGATCTCCCGCCACACGTTCCTCCAAAATGGACGGTCCTGATGACGTCAACACAACCAATGGCTATGATCCTTTCATGAATTGGCACTTCGTGAGTTATTCTGACTCTGTTCTTTGACCTTTTCACTCTATGAGTCAGCGAAACAATGACTCTTTTCCACATGTCTCCCTTGATGATGGATGGTCTTGATGACTTCGAAATGTTCAACGGTTATAATCTTTTCGCGAGTTCGCGCTTTGCGAAATATCAAAAATGGCTCTTTGTCTCCTTCAAGTTGCGAGTCAGCGAAATGCTAAGCATTTTCCATGCGTCCTCTTCAATGGATGGTTCCGATGGTTTTGGAACTTCTCCCATGCAACTTCCTCCAGATCCAACGACTGTCAATCCTCGTGCTAGATCTGATGGTTCAGACCCGTTCCTCTTGTTGTTTGGACGTAGATTTGATGGTCCAGATTTTCTCCTCTGCAGCTGATCTACGAATTCTGTGCTCTTCCTCCTGGGCTTGTGATTACTCTCTGGATTTGGAATAATTTTCAAAGTTTCGAAGGTCTCAGCCTTTGATTTGTCTCCTATGAGCCTTGCAACTTTGGGTATCGCCTGCATTCTGGAAACGTTATCTCTCCTAAGCTTATGGACTTAGAAAAAGTCAGTCTCCTACATACTTCTTGTGTTATCTCTTCTGAGCTTGATCTCCTCAAATAATTCGATCTCCCATGCACGCCTTGCATTCTCAGGATTTCATCAAACTCAGATCCAAAGTATTTCTTGAAAATAAGTGCTTCTCGCCCTCCTAGCATTCTCCTTGCTCAATACACACCTTACAGAACTTTTCCTAATAGAGTGTTTAATAACTCTGGTTCTTCCTGAACTCAGCACAAAGTTCCTTCTGTGCACACTTGCACCGACTCAATGCCCACCTGGTAGAGCTCTACAGAGTTCTCAGTAACTCTACTTCTCTCTGAACTCAATACAGAGATCTTCCCATGCACTCCTTGCACTTTCGTTGATGAAGGTTCAACGGTATCCCTCCTGAACTTTCCCTTCAAGTTAGACCTCTATCAACGCACTCTTTGCAGACTGTGTGCACTCCTTGCACTCAGAAAATCAAAGATGAGAACCAATTGAAACTCATGCAATACTTCACCAGTTATGCATTCAAAACATGAAAATGCATAAAAATGCATAAAAACGTATAAACACATACATAAACACACGATATGCAGGAAAAACGACTTTTCTATTATCTTTGTGTGTCTATACAGATGATTTACAAATACTGGACTTCTCAGAGTCTCATTTCTCTCAAGCTCTCTCTCATAACTTCTCAGACCTCCTCAAGCCTCTCTACCTAGACCTCTCTTCTCCTACGCTGGTCCCTTATGTGAAATCTGATACAATATCTCCTTACAAAAGAGGGACTTTGCGAGCTCGTCCTCTCTTACCTAACCTCATCTATTACAATGAAGTTTTCATAAATGTTTACCCAAACCTGACTACGATCTGGGCCTACTACAAGAAACCCTTTAAATGAAATCCAACCACTACCTGTACAAAGGCATGGCCTGGCATTTACAATTTTATAGCACAATAATTCGTATAGGATTATTTCAAATTTAAAAAAAAAAAAAATGGGAGGGTCGGTGCCTCTCCCTTTCTCCATTGTGCATATACATGTTGCATGCTAGTGCTTTCACTGAGGTGGAGTGATTCTCCTGCATCACCCTCGGACCCTACTTGAGGCCATAAAGAGACTTCTTCAGTTGACATACCAAAGATGAGTCCTGCATAAATCCCTGGGGATACTCCATATAGATCTCCTCAGAGAGATCACCATGAAGAAATGCATTCTTCACGTCCATCTAATGGACTTCCCATCCCTTGGCTTCCATAATGGCAAGTGTCAATCATATGGAATCCATCTTCGCTACTAGAGCGAAGGTCTCATCATAGCCAATACCATGCACCTGCTGAAAGCCTTTGGAAACAAGCCTGGATTTGTATCTGCTAATCTGTCCATACGCTGCGCTCTTGGTCCTATAGACCATCTTCATATGACAATTTTCCTCCCATAAGGAAGGGGAACCAGATCCCAAGTCTGGTTCTCGAGGAGGGAGTTGTACTCCTCCTGCATGGTGGATTCCCAAAAGGGATTCCCAGCAGCCTCACCATAAGACTGTGGATCTGAAGAATAAACCAAGAAAACATTCCTAGAGGGAAATGGTTAAGTGGAAGTGAGTGCAACAGGAGGCTCCTCGAAATCATATCGAGTCCTAGTATCGACTGGATCACCAACAAGATCCCCTACATCCTGAAGAGTAGTCTGTGCCCACTTGGGCCTTTGCTCTGGCTTTGCAACTACATCTGGATTCTCTGAATCTGAATTTGACTGTACTGACTCTAAATCAGAATCATTTGAGTCCTTTGAATCAGAACTCTCATCTAAAGAAGAGTTAGCATGTGCATTCTCATCATCTCGGATAGGTGGAATAATGAACGTGTCTGCATGTGGCTGCTGAGATACATGTGAGACAATTTCCTCGAATTGGACACTATGCTCAATGATGAGCTGGTCTGAGGAAATATAAATAAGCCTACATCCCTTCACAACGTCAAGGTATCCAACAAAAATACACTCAATTCTTTGTGGATCAAGTGCCTTCCTCTTTTCAAAGGGAATCTGGGCCCATGCACGTGAATCGAAAATGTGAAAGTGGGTCACTTCTGGTTTGAGGTCGCTCCAAGCCTCTTAGGGGGTCTTTTCCTTGACATATCTATGGGGAGATCTATTTTGGATGTATGTTGCACAATTAAGTGCTTTGGCCCATAGTCTCTATGGTATTGACTTTGCATGAAACATGCAATATTCCATCTCCTTTAGAGATCTGTTTTTCCACTCAACAACTTTGTTTTGCTGCGGAGTATAGGGAACTATGTGCTGCAACTGAATCCCTGCCTCATGGAAAAAATTATGGATCTCATGATTTATATATTCTTCCTTGTTATCAGTTCAAAGGACTTTGATCTTCTTTTTGGACCGTGTCTCAACCAGAGCTTTGAAATATTTGAGGTGTTGAAAGACCTCATATTTTTTCCTGAGAAAGTAAATCCATGTAAAACGTGAGAAATCATCAACAAAAATGAGAACAAACCTCTCTTTTCTGATATATGGATGCGGAAAAGGACCCATAAGGTCACTTTGGATCAGATCTAAAGGTGTGGAAGCTCTCTAAGACTTTCCTTTGTCGATTCAGGAGCATCACATCACATGGCTGCATCAAAGCAATATATTTGTCGAATTGTTGGATAATGACTAATTATGAATAATAAACAAGTAAAAACCTTGGGAAAAAGAAATCCTAGGTGTGTGTGAAGTAACTCCAATAGAGAATCAATGGGTTTTGTTTCCCTAAATTTGTGACAGTATCAATCACTAGAAGCTCATGCTTGCAAATAAAACAAGTGGGAGAATGTTGGGTATGTGTTATATTCTTTGCATGGGGGAGGGGGGCTGCATTGGATTTTGACAATCCCATCCACCAATAATGGTTTATGCCTGCGTCAGGTGCACTCAGGTGGGTTGCACGGTGGGCATGCCTTGCCCCCCCTATTTTTAGCAGTTTTCTAATTTAATCCTAGATTAAGGGATTATAGTTGTAATGTAATCTGGGTTAATGGATTAGGATTTAGGAAGCTGTGGAATACCTAAAATATTGTATATATTGTACTGTGAATGGTGAAATTAATACAATGAAGAGTTGAAAGGTGTGGCACTAAGGAAGGATTATTTTCTCTCAATTAAGGGTTTCCAACATAAATCTTTCTATACTATTTGTACGAGCCATTGATTAATTTATGTTTTTCTTAAGACTCTGTATGCATTTTTTTACTTCACAGGTTTAAAACTTACAATGGTAGAGGATGGAAAAGCGGTGCTAAAGAAGGTTGACACCTTAAAGAATGTTGCATATGCATTGATGAAAATGGTGAGCACAAGTATATTCAAGTGGTGTTATGAGTCTATGGGCCTTATGGGCCCTAGAAATTATCTCATAGTTTGAAACATTCTCCCTTGTACCCTTGCAAGGTATATGAAAAGTGGGAAAATGTTGGGATGGGTCAATCATACACCTTGCAATGTTGTAGTATAATAAATGTAAGGCTATAGCAAGGAATAAATGTAGAGCAGTGGCAGAGAATAAATGAAGAGCAATAGTAAGGAATAACTATTGAGTAGTGACAGAGAACAAATATAGAGCAGTGGCAAGGAATAACTTGTTGGTGGTTTCCAACATGTAGGAATAGAAAACCAATTATAATTTATGGTTTTATTATACCTATTTATTTAGTGCTAGAGCTCCAAAAAAACTGTGTATATGTATTATCTTATTGTTATGTTATCGAAATTTCTCCAAAATCATGCTCTAAGTGTAGGGGTTTTCCCAAAAGTACTTTTCATATCACATCCTCAATTCGAATTAATAATAGAAATTCAATGTGACCACCAATTAGCATGGTGTTTGATAAAATTGTCAACATCCTGCTATAGACAAACATCTACTAACTTAACAAATTAGCACACTAGTGTTTTCCCTTTTTTATATGTTTTTTTTATGAGATATCCATGTAATATATTTAACAAATTGCGTCATCAACTAAGTGCCTTCTTTTTCATCAATGGTTTCACTCTTATTTTCTACTACAATGTCACGATGCTATTCATGAATATGTTTTTCTTTTTAATTTATTAGGATTAGCAAAAGTTCTCAATCTTCAGCTCTGTAGGTCTTCACTGCTACTATTTTCTATTTTGTTATTCTCCAATTGATACAAATGTTGTCTTATCCAATATTTAAGGGCCCTGCTAGCTTCTTCACAATATGTAGTAATTACATTTTAAACAAAATTATGGAACAACAACAATAGCATTAAAAATCTAATATGAACTATCACATCTTATAATTTAGTTTTTGAATTCTCAAATTGTTGTATTCTAACTTTTGATTTTTTTAGGACATTTTTTTTTTCATTTAATTTTACCTAAGATCTACTGAAGAATATTTGGATCTGTAAATTTGAGTGACTAAATTTCTATAATCAAAGTTTCCCAAAAATACTTATATGTTAAGTTAGTTAAATGCATTAACTTAAAAAAATCTGTCACTACAACGAAACAAAAACAGAATGTTTGATAAAAGTTTCCATGGCCCAAGTCTGAATAATTACAGAGAACCCACTCTGAGTTGTGACTTGACTGAAGCTCATATTTTCTCCTATTCTGAGCCATGAGTTACATTCGTGAAGTCTTACCCTTGAATATTCTACTTATTCCGTACCCTTGCACAGGCCATATAACTCCCATGATGCAGTTTGCAATGAAGCTTGCTCGTGCCCACCTGTGGGAACAACGGTGGAAGTGTTAGAGATAATGCTTACATTTGTTGTAACTGTGAGTTAGCCTTACAGTTGTTGTAACTGTGAGTTAGTTGTTGTAACTGTGTGTTAATCTTGTGCAATGGCTGCTCTCTCAATTTCCAGGTTGGTATCAAAGCAAGGACCGTCTTGACGCTCTCATGAGAGGGGCTGGAAGATGAGATAAGAGTGATAAGTTGATTCCGCTGTAAGAGTAGATTAGGTTAGAGGGTTTGAATTTCTAAATTTTCTATGTGTTTTGTGAGATTGTTGCGGGAGACTCTCCTTGTGAATAAAGGACCACTGCGTAGGAGAACTGAAAAGGGTATCCCTGCCTAGATATTCGTTGATCAAACTGTGAGAAGTTAGATGCTTGTACATTCGTTGATCAGTGACAGTTGGATGGAAGAAAAGAGATCCGTCACATCACCTGCGCTCACCTGATGTTTTTAAGATTTGGAAGCTTGCAGCCTGCTCATTCCGTAGCATCCAATGACTGCTTACCAAATCTATTGATGGTTATAAAGCATGTTTATTAACACCAGATCTACTTTGGCGTCGACAACAGGGTTTGATTTTCTCTCTACCGAAACTCTGATTCCCGCTACAATGGGTGGAATTTATGTTCAACAAGTGTTTGAGTTGGTTTGGTAGATTTGTTGTAGTGTTACATATAGTGTGATGTGATTTGTGTATGTTATATTATTTTTTGTTTGTAAAATTATATTGTCAAAAACCACTCAAAGAATAGAGTGATATAACTCAGGTATGTAGTTCTTGATGTTCTTTGGAGCTATAAGAACGAACGCATAACTAGTTTGAAGTCTGTTAAAAGCTAGATATTTTTGTTGTATTTCGGTGCTTCAAGATCATCAGTTAAGGGTTATCATTGTATTGATGAGTGTGTGTAAAAAGGTCATTTTGTAAGATTGATTACTGATTGTTTCAGTATCGAGACTATTCTTCGGGGTAGTTTAGAATCGTTGATCCTATAGATACTTCAAAGATGGTCAGAAACGGTTGTATTTGTGATGTATGAAGTGGTAGCTCGAAGATGATGGGAGAGAAAGAGCGTGTCTATGAAGTTCAGAGATGGGTGTAACTGCATATGAGGACCAGTGAGACAGACATGACAAAATTTGTGTTGTAACCTTTTTGTTATGTTTTGTAATTTGTGATTGTAATATTTGTAATGTAAGCATTAAGGGAGGGTGTTAGAGATAATGCTTACAGCTGTTGTAATTGTGAGTTAGCCTTATAGCTATTGTAACTGTGAATTAGTTGTTGTAACTATGTGTTAATCTTGTGCAATGGTTGCTCTCTCGATTTCCAAGTGTAAGAAATTTAAAATTCATAAATTTTTTGTATAGATTGAGATATATTTTATACACAGTGGGAAAATTTATCATAAAGCAAGCGTTAACCAGTAGTGGAGAGGGGACAGTCATCAGGTTGACTCTGAAAACCACTCCACCTGGAATAATCAGTGGTGGTTGGTAAGGGAAAACAATATGCACCACACAATAGAGCATTTAATGCTTTTTAAGCTGGGATATATAGTGTTCGATGTGTAAGTGCTTTGGCTCAGATGGTATATATCCCAATATATAAAGCATTAAATGCTCTATTGTTGGGTGCATATTAATAGCAGTCTGTAAAGGGTAAGCCTTTCTTGCCCTATTAATCTAAGTAACTTAAGTCAAAATCAATAAATTTATATATATATATATATATATATATATATATATATAATTGAATTTAAAATGTATTTTTTTTAATTTCAATTATATATAACTAAATGTCAAATTATACAATATTTTTTAATTATTTTGTTAGAAATGTATATTATTAGTCCCTTCAAAAGGCCTAGGATTATAGCAATCCTTATTGCCAATGATTTTGCTTTTGAGTTGACAATTTTTATTTGGCTTTTTTCCATAGTTTAGCTTTGTTTGGGAAAGATTCAATTTTATTTTTAGTCTTTTGATTGGTCCTTCAAAACAATATCTTATTGTTGGGCCAGCCGCAGAAATTTAATAAGCAATTTAATTATGTATTTGTAGCAGATGCTTGGAAGGGGTGCATGTACAAGTGTCAAAGTTTCGAGAGGATCCCTGTTTTCGAAGCTTATGTCACTTTTTCAGTTGTTGAATGGGGACATTAAAAGTTGTGGGCCAGACAATATCCAAATGTATTTATTATACAATCTATAAACAAATTTTAATAAATATGTACAGATTATTCTCTTCCGAGTCCTCTTTAAGTTTAGTATGGTGCATAAACTTTCAAGAGATTTATGTGTACTCTATGACATGATTTTGTGCAGGGGATTTTATGGATTGTAAGGAGTTTTAATTGATTCCTTTTGTTCTAGGTAATTATTGAGTTTTTTGCGATTGATCATGATATAGTATGCTACGAGATAAAAAGATGAGGTTCTTCGAAAGTTGCAATCGCTACAACTAGCGGCTTGCAAGACATGAATTTGGGCTTCTACAAATCTATGCCATAAGGTAAGAAATCATGTGCATCTACTATCTTGCTTTGAACTAGTTTGGTTGCATATCAATTTATGTATTTTTAGACAAGTGCAAATAATTCATCTCATGCATAGTGTAATTACATGTGCTATGTTGATGGATCAAATGGTGGGCTGTAAATTTTTTTAGGCGTGTAGTATATGCAAAAGAGAATTGGAAGTTGTTTGCTATTTTGTTTTTTCATAAGCAAGTTAAGACAATCAAGGGATGTTGCAGAAACTGTGTAGGCTGAAAAAAGTCGAAGGTGTACAGGAAAAAACCCTCATGCACAATGAAGTTACTTCTGGTCTATTAGTGGTTGGAATAGTGGAGTGGAATATTTATTTTTTGTGGTGTGTTTTATATGCGAGATAGAAATGAGGGTAGATTATTGTTTTGTATTTTGCAAAGGCAATTTAAGCGGGTAAGGGGTTCTTACAAAAAGTGTGTATGATGAAAACAATTAAAGGTTAACATGGAAAAAATGCATTTAGAAAAAATGAAGTTATTGTCAATTTTCAAGTGGTATGGCTTGCAAGTTGCAGGAGTTGTGGTTTTGGGCTTCTACAAATCGATGTCAAAGAGTAAGAAATCATGTGCATTGTGTGCTATATGCCAAGGAATATTAGAAACTGATTCTTATTTTGCGTCCACAGATATGGATATTCACTTACGTTTCTTGGACAGATGCAATTAGTTTGTGTGATTGTTGTCTAATAGTATATGCTTCATGCATAATGCAAGTGTTGTGTTTTATTGGAGTTTGCTCTGGTGTTTTATTTAACCATTTTGTTGTTCATCGTATGCAAAAATGTATGTGTTGATAGTTCTCTTTGAATTTCATTTACATTTGAAGGTGTAGATAATTGCATTTTTTGAAGGATATTGTGATGTGCAATGGGTTGTTGCTTATGCATGGAGACATTTTCTTTGACGATTTGTTTGCATCCTGCATAGTTGTATCTTTTGTGCTTTGCATAGATTTTTTCCTAGCATAGTGAACAATTGGTTTGTTTTAAATTCCTATGTGGACAATTGATACCAATTCTTAGACATCCCTACATTGCGGTGCTTTCACACGTTCGCGCTTGCAATTGTTCTAGATGATGGATTTTTCCCATGTTGTCCAGAGGATTTTTCCATGAATATATGTGGACACTCGGTGCAGTTATGTCTTTCTCATTTTCATTTATATTTGAAGATGCAAATAACTGCATTTTGCGAAAGATATGTTTTAATGTCAGGAATCTGATGCAATTGTTGCAAGACTAGGGTCCTAGTTCATATTGATATCATTGCAACATGCATATATATCTCTGTTGTCAGTACAATGAAAGAAATGATGTATTGATCCATTGCAAAATTCAATGGAAGAGTAAGAGAAATGCAAGACAGAGGTGGAATGCATCAAACAAAGAGTGTGCAAGAGTATATGAAAAAATTCATCCAATCTAAAAAGATGATTCCTCTATAGTAAATGGTCAATATTTTGATGTGAAATGCACTTCTACTTATGTGCAGAGACTTTTTCTTTGACGATTTGTCTTCATGTCACATAGATTTATCTTGTGTGGTTTGTACAATTGTTTTACTTGGCATAGTGAACATTTAGCTTGTTTTCAATTCTTGTGTGGAGAATTGATATTGATTCTCTAACATCCTTGCATTGCAATGCTTTCACATATTGGCACTTGCAATATTTCTGGAACCTATATTTTTCCCATGTTGTTCAGAGGCTTTTGCTACAAACATATGTGGGCACTTGGTGCAGTTATGTCTTTTGTATGTGCACTCTACGTAGAGGCATATTTCCAGTGAAGCCATGAGTTTTGATCCATTCTAAAATTCAATGGAAGAGGAATGAAAATGCAAGGGAGAGGTGGAATCATCAAACAAAGAGTGTGCAAGAGTGTATGAAAAAAATCATCAAATATAAAAAGATGGTTTCTCTGTAGCATATGGTAAATATTGCATTGTGAAATGTGTTGTTGCTTATATGTGAAGGTTTTTTCTTTGACGATTTGTGTTCACTCTGCATAGCTGCATCTTCTATACTTTGTGCAAGTTTTTGCTTGGCACAATCAACATTTGTTCTATTTTCAATTCTTGTGCAGGAAATTGGTACTGATTGTCAAGGATCCCTGCATTGTGGTGCTTTCACATGTTGACACTTGAAATAGTTATGTAGTATATATTGTGGCAAGTTATGTGGTTTCTAAGGTGCCTGGTTCATTTATGGTAGGTCTAGTTGCTCGCATTTACGAGGAGAGGGCACTAATTTAGAACTGGTGCAAAGAAAATGTCCCTCTTTTCCATGTGGTGGTCAATGGTTTCTATTTATGATTGGGCATATTTTGAAGGTGATTCATGTGCAGGGAAAGGCCATTTTAGTAAATATGGGACTTGCATTTTTCCTTGAAACAATTGGAGCTAAGCGATGTATTTATGTTTTAAAAATAYCCTGGCAATAATTTTTTTACAAGGGATTTTTCCCAGGTTGTCCARACACTTTTTCTATGGACATACATTCACAGTTGGTGCACTCATGTCTTCTGCACCTRCGCTCTCTRCAGAGGAATATTGCCAGTGYAGTTAATATTTGTGTAGTTTTAATGCTTTTGAGGTGAATTTATATGTTTTATCATTGTGCACTTGCATAGGTTTGTAGTTCGAATAGTTGGGTATTGTGAATCAAAGCAATTCACCTTTGTATTGTGTTGATATTTGGAAAATATCCTAGCCAAGAAGTCATTTTACAGTGGATTTTTTTCTCAGGTTGTGGGAAGGATTTTTCTATGGACATATGTTTGCAGTTGTTTTAGTTATGTATTGCAAAGTTGCATATGTTGTAGAGGCATATGGCCAGCACATGCAACATTTGTGTATTTTCAATGCTTGTGTGGAGAATTTATAACAATTGTCATTGTGTATTTCTAGACCTCTGTAGTTGTGAAATTTGTTTTGCTATTTCAATCTCTTAGGAGTTATCATAGGTATTTGTTGTGTTCTGTCACATTGGGTGCAACTACGTGGCGGGCATAGGAAAGACTTGTCTATTTTTTACCATTGTGTGGAGGATCCATGGAATTGATGCTCACGAGATTCTATGCTTCTATGAGTCTTCATTTGCAATAGTTCCACACTTTGTTGTGACAAGCTAGGTAATTTGGAGGAAGGCCAAGTCACTATTGGAGCACTGATTTTTCTTGGATTTAGAATGAAAGGGCAGTGATTTAGGACTAGTGCAAAGTAAATGTACCATTTTTCTATGAATTGTGTGGTAGTTTCTATTTATGATTACTTGTGTTTTGGAGGTTATTCATGTGTCTAGAAAAGACACATTAGTAAATACGCACAATGCACTTGGTATTGAAGCAATCTGATTTGTCTAATTTATTTATGTTTCAAAATTTTTGTGTTGGGATGCATTTATACGTATCGTTTTTTCAAGTTCTGTGAATGATTTTGCTGATGCGATATTGTGATTCTCTTCACATGCATGTGCTTTGCAAAGCGATTACTCAGTCTATTTTCAATCATTGTGCAGAGAATCCATGCTTTCAACCCTTTCACCAAGATCTCATATTTGTTATGGTCTACAATTGTTATTCTTAGATGCCTCGATGGTTCTACAATCAACATAATTATTCTTGGTCTATTTAAGATTGTCTATTTTTAATCCTTTTGCAGAGAATTGACATGTGTCATCCTCGTGCATTGGTGCACTTCTGCACGTCCACATTTCAAATAGTTATGCATTGGTGATTTTGATGAGTGGATTAATTTGCAAGATAGGTCACTGATTTATAATAAATTGATTTGCTCTAATTTAGGAGGAAAGGGCATGCATGAGGAAGCAATGCAAGGAAAATGTGTTTCTTCTCTGTGGACTGATCGATGGTTTTTTATTATTGTTGTTTATATTTGAAAGGAGGTTGATATATGTGCAAAATAAATGTTATCATTTTCACATCTTTCTCTTGGCCCTGGGGAAATATCATCTCTATGATCTATTTATCTTTAAACAATTTTCTTGTCAAAATCGTTTTTACTTGACTACTTTTGAGGTTGGACAGAAGGTTTTTCTATGTCCATATCTCTACACTCCGTACAACTATGCCTCTAGCACTGTAAACACTTGCTATATTTTCAAGACATGGGCAAAGAATTTATAGAATCTGGCCTTATGCACTTTGAAAGTTCCCCAACAATAGTTACTGGAGAGGATGAAAAAATTCATGTAGAAGTTAATTTCTTTTATCCAGTGGTCTACCACATTAGTTTATGTATCTGACAAATGCATGCAACTAGTTTCTTTGTTTGTTTTTAATATGCATCACGTTGACAGACATGGTTGAATCTAATACACAAAAAGACTACTAATCTTGACATCTGACATCACCATTGCTATGTGTTCCAAAATAGTCCATTGGTATTGCTTGATAATGTGTCGTTCATGCATTGTGCAGTTACTTCGTTTCATTGAAATTTTCATTGACATTCATCTAATGCTTAAGAAAACCAATTTTCTTTTTTCTGGTAGCATTGCTCGATCAAACCATGAAATGAAATATTTTTGGAGTGTACAATATATGCCAAGGAAAATTAGTTGTTGCTTATTATTTTTATTTTTTCATGCTTAGAGGCCTAAGAAGTTATGTTGTTGGCATAGCTATACTTGGTCTATTTAAGACTATCTATTTTTAAGTCTTGTGCGGAGAACCAACACACATCATCCTCCTACATTGCTACACTTCCACACCTATGTATTTCAAATAGTTATGCATTAGTGATTGTTACAAGTGAATTAATTTGCAATATAGGTCATTGATTTATAGTAAATTGATTTGCTCCAATTTAGGAGGAAAGGATAGGCATGTAGAAGAAGTGCAAGGAAAATGTGTCTCTTCTCTGTGAGCTGCTCGATGGTTTTTTTATTATCGTTATTGTTATTCGAAAGGTAGTCGATATATGTGCAAAAGAAATTTTAGCGGATTGACATTTTTCTCTTGGCCTTGGGATAATCTCAGTGGTGCGATTTATTTATATTTGGACAATTTGATAGTCAAAATCGTTTTTACTTGGTGACTTTTGAGGTTGGAAAGAAGGTTTTTCTATATCCATATATCTATGCTCCGCACAACTATGCCTTTGGCACAATAAACAATTGGTCTATTCTCAAGACATGGGTGGAAAATTTATAGCAACTAGCCTTCTACAATCGAGCAGTGCCCCAACAATAGTTATTGGAGACTCTGAAAGTATTCATGTAGTAGCTTGTCTTTATCCAGTGGTCTATCAGATTAGTTTATGTATCTAACAAATGCATGCAACTTGTTTCTTTGCTTATTTTTTCTATGCGTCACATCAACAGACATAGATGAATCTAATACATAGAAAGATTGTTAATATTGACATATGACATATCCATTGCTATGTGTTCCAAAAAATTCCATTGTTATTTCTTTATAATATATCGTTCATGCATTGTGCAGTTACTTTGTTTCATTTAAATCTGCATTGGCATTTGTGTAATGTTTAAGCAAACCAATTTTCTTTTTTTTCTGGTTGTATTACTCGATCAAACCATGAAATGAAATATTTTTCAGGTGTACCATATATGTCAATTTTCACATGAAACTCAATGCAACTAATTTGAGATATGAGAATTACTTCCAAGGTATTTCAAACAACAAACACTAGTTGTTGTCACTAAACAATTTTACACTGAAATTATTGACGAAAATTACAACAATGGAAACAACAAGATCAAAGATAAATCATCCACACACTTAAATTTTATGTTCTGTAAATTTTCAGATTTAGAAATTTTTGAGGGAAAAATTAGCCCTCCTAGTTGTCACAATTTCGCCAAATCTGAGGACAAATCGGTCGACCCAAAAACCGGAAAAATTAGCAAACTAATCTCAGCAAAATTCCAAGACAAATTCCTAATATACAAATATTCTAACATCACCTATATGACCTATTGATGCTATCCATACAGACTGTACAAACTATTGACATTATCTTGTACTGACTTACACCTTCCCAAAAATCACATGTGTGGCCTATAGAAAACCCCTCACACATGTGGTTGTTATGTTCTAGTCATAGGTATGACTACACATACCTATTGTAATCACATGTGTGGCCTGTATGAACTGTTGTATGATCTTCCCACAAGTTCAGACTTCTTTCTTCTCATGTACGATTGTCTCTTCTCCTTTTCTCACACATCTGGCCTCTCTTGGCTGGAAAAAAAAAATGTTTCCTTGGCTGAGATAGAAACAGAATTTCCAAGAACCGTAAGCCAGATTTGCCTAAAATTGCATAATTTTCGTTGCTAAAATTTTCAATCTACTAGCACAAGTGCACTCTTACTTATGCTAACTCCATAATGACACAATAAGATTTGTCACAATCTCTCCTCTCCTTTTATAGTACTTCAATGAGTGAGTTTAGGAAGCCCTTCAAAACTCAACATTAAATTATAATATTTTATTCCTCTTTGTGGGTGTGACATGGCCCCAACACAAGCCCACAAATCCCATCACCAAGCCCATGAATCCCTAGCTTCATCCCAAGGTATTTTTCACTGAAACGAAAGGGTAATATGGTGCCAATAAATATTCCCATATGCTTGACACCATGGCCCCTAGTGGGAATACTTCTTGAAGCTACAAAAGCCTCAACAATCCCTCTTAGTGAGGGAGGTATTCCATCCTCCAACATCTTAATGTACCTCTACCTCCCATACCAGAAGTAGCTATGTCTCCTAAACTAGACTTGATACCATAGTTGCACTCCAATCCTCCTGACTAGTTTCTCCCTCTGTAATCAAAGAAAATCCTACTCTTTAGTCCTCCTAGTTGGTTTCTTCTTCTATCATGGAAACAAGGCCTACTGAAAATCATGGATCCTCCTGGGAAGACATGCAACTCCTAGAAGCCTCTCGCTTCTAAGCTTCCTACCTAGCCTCCTCGACCCATAAAACTTTTATGTTAGTCTTAGAAGATGCCTCTCTCCCACTTGAACCTAAGGGAGAACTCCCTCAAAATGGTTGACTCTCTCTCTTTGATCCCACTAACTCCATTTGAGATCAGGATCCCTTTGATTATGCATACTCCCTCTAAAGTTTTACTTCTTCTTAAAAATATTGGGAGGTTTCTCCACCCCACCGAATCCTGAGGGTTGACTCCCTATGAAATATGACTCCCTATGAATCTGTATAACCTAGAGAGCTACCTTCTCCCTTTGAACCTGCATATCTTATGGAGCTATCTACTCCTTGTCCTTTTTCCATTTACTACTTCTGGAAAAATATCATATAGGATAACCCTTCTTCCTATATAGTTTTCTCTCTATAACTCCAAGAACTACTATTGATCTAAATATATATCCTCTGGGCACAAATAACACTTGTTTGTCATGGAACAATATATGATATCCATTCTTCTCAATCTTTGAGACTAAGAACACACTCCTCATGAGTTATAGCACCCATAACACATTATTCACCCTCAACATCTCTCATGAATCCAACTAGAATCATACTGTCCCAATTCCCTACACTGCATACTTTGTCCCCATACCAATATCTACATACATATTTGAGTCAGTCTCTTTGATACTCTCAAAAAACTCTCATGTATTTTTCATATGGAAATAGGATCCTCTATCCACCAACCAAGCACCATCACATGAGATTGTACCAAAAACGATGGAGACTAGTAAGAACTCCCTTTGAATCCTATCTGCAACCTCATCAACCTTTGTTGTTGATGCCTGCTGCCTTCCTCCCCCTTTCCTCTATAGTGGACATTGTGAGTCATAATGGCCATAATCAAGACAAGAAAATCACTTGACCTTGTTGAGGTCCTTCTTCCTCCTAGGATCTGGAGATGACTCTCTCTGTGGAGAACCTCCTCCTCTAATCCTCCTAGTATGGGAAACAAGGGTCTGATTCTGATTCTCGTCCTTGTTGTTCTTCTGCATTCCATTCCTGGAATCTAATCGAGTCTCCTCCTAGATACAATCAGTCCATAGTCTATAAAATATAGGAAAATGATTGCATGCACAAATGGCTCTCAAGTTCCAGAGAGACCTCTCTATGCTACATTCACCAACTCAACATCCTCAGTTGTTTCATTAATGGTTGCAAGATGATCTCAGATTTGAGTAATATTCATAAGGTAGTTAATTATTGTGTCCTCACTGGACATCTTTAAAACTTGAATTTGGTGCTTCAAATGTAACTTCCTTCCTGTATTCTCATTTTGGTATAGACCAACCAAAGCATCAAACATTTCCCTGGTAGACTTCTTCTCATAAATGTGAGGAATCAAGTGATCCTTCATGAATTCTCACTTGGCCTTCACTTCCTTCTTCCTAGGAATTGCAAATTCCTATGGATCAATGGGACTTGGAACCACCCTCAACATACTCTTTGAGGTCACTATCCTCCAACAGGAGAATAATATTGGAATTCCAAGCCCGAAATTGTGTTGCGCCTTCCAACTTCTCCTCAATATTGAAGGTGCTCACCATTGTGACCTGCCCAGAACAAAACTATAATCTGCAACAACAAAATGTTGTACATGTGGAAACAAGTTTGTCTCAAGATGAGATGAATCGCTCTCTCCTTCAAAGCCTCATCTCTGATACCATGTCAATTTTCACATGCAAATAAATGAAACTAATTTCATATTTGAAAATTAATTGCAATTGTTTCAAACAGTAAACCCTAGTTGTTATCACTAAACAATTTTACACTGAAATTACTGACAAAAATTACAGCAACGAAAACAACAAGATCATAGATTAATCATCCACATACTTGAGACAAAAAAAAAAATTGTTTTGTAAATTGTCAAATTTAGAAATTTCTGAGTGAAAAATCATCTCTCCCAACTGTCACAATTTCACCAAATCTGAGGAAAAATTAGTCCTCCCATAAACCAAAACAACCAGCAAACTAACCTCGACAAAATATCGAGACAAATTCCTAATTTACAAATATGATGGCATCACTTGTACAACCTGTTGATATCAGTTGTACAGACTATATAGACTACTAACATCAGCCTATATGGACTATCACCTACCCATAAATCACACGTGCATCTTGCAAAAAACCCCTCACACATGCATATGTTTTATTTTTGTCACATGTGTAATTGTATGGACTTGTCCATATGACATGTGTCACTGTATGGATCTGTTGTACTCACACATGCTTCCTATACAAATTGTTGTATGATTTGTTGACACATGTTTCCTACTCTCTCCTCATGTATGGTTGTCTCTTCTCCTTCTCTCACACATGTGGCCTCTCTTGGCTGGAAAAACATAAGTCTTCCTTGGCTAAGATAGAAATAGAATTTCCAAGAACCCTAGGCCATATTTTCCAAAAATTGCATAATTTTCCTTGCTGAAATTTCCAAGCTCCTAGCACAAGCGCACTCTCACTTATGTTAACTCCATAATGACACAATGATATTTGTCACAATATCTCCTCTCCTTTTATAGGAGTTCAATGAGTGAGTTTAGGAACACCTTCTAAACTCAACATTCTTTGTGGGTGTGACACCCCAACACAAGCCCACAAAGACCATCACCAAGCCCATGAATCCCTAGCTTCATCCCAAAGGAGTTTTCACTGAAACAAAAGTGTAATCTGGTGCTAACAAATATTTCCACATGTCTGACACCATGTCCCCTAGTGGGAATACCTACTGAAGCTACAAAATATTAAACACTCCCTCTTAGTGAGGGAGGTATTCCATCCTCCAACATCTGGATGTAATTTTGTCTCTTGGAAGTACCTTTGTATGCTACACTAGATCTTCTACCATAGCTGCACTACAATCCTCTTGAATGGTTGCTCCCTTTGTCACCAAAGCATTTCTATGTGTTCCAAAACAATCCATTGTTATTTCTTGATAATGTACGATTTATGCATTATGGAGTTACTTCATTTCATTGAAATTTGCATTGGCATTTGTGTAATGTTTAAGAAAACCAATTTTCTTTTTTACGGTTGTATTGCTTGATCAAACTGTGAAATGAAATATTTTTTGGGTGTACCATATATAGCAAGCAAAATTAGTAGTTTCTTATTATTTTTCTTTTTTAGGGGTAGGTTAAATTGGTCAAGGACTATTTCAAAAACTAAATGTATGAAAGAGTATCAAAGTTAAACACAAACAAAAATAAGGTATGCTACTTTGAGATTGTATTTATCATTTTATGTTTTTAGTTTCTCAATTTTATAGACATAGCCTAAGCATCATATGAATGACATAAACTGAAACATGGAAGATACAATATATGTTGAAAAAAATGAAAACAATGTGCAATACATTGTGCATGGTAATATTGACCATGTTCTGCATATAAATGGTCTTTTTAGATTAGATGCATTTACATATAGTCTTGGGGATTGTTTTTTTTATGCATTACACATCCTGTTGCATTTCCACTACTCTTCCATGGAATTGCTAAATGAATTAATAGATCACTTATTGGTCTATTTGAACAATGGATATAAAGAGGCATTGGAATCATATGATCTTGAGCTAGGATCTGATTTCTTGTATAAATTGCATGGGATTCATGACATTGAATTATATTTGTCGAAAATGCGTCTTTTTGCATCTTCAAATGTAAATTACAATGAGAGAGGGATATAGGGAGATACATTTTGCATACGATGGTTAGAAAAATGATTAAATATATCAATTGCAATTTGGTCCGTAAAAATAGAAACATTTTTTTTTCATTTCAACAAAAATGAAAATGCAAATCCACATTGCATCTTGTTTCATGATGCAAATCTTGTTAGCAGTCGCAATGGACCATTTATTTACAAGAAAATAGCTAGATGCAATCTTAAACAACCTAATACTTACTTGTCATCGATGTTCAAAAACCTTGAATACTATTGGAAATGTAATATCGACAAGATGCATTCTTATGGATTAAGCATATTGATTCCTATCGTATCTAGTTGCAGTGATAGTTTGTTCAGAGAAATTTGTTATTTGATAGCCACATAGTTCAATGTACAATACTTGAGAATTTACATTGTGCAATTCTTTTGCAATGCAATGACAAGTGGTGACTATAATGCATTGCATTGCTTGCATGAATATCTGAGACATGGAACTATTGAAAATACAACGGTGTCAGTCAGTCCAATTGGATGAAATCTATTACATTAAATTATCGACCAGGGGTACATAATCTGATGAAGTACAAGGAAACATATATGCAAGCACCAGTCCTTAACCTAAATGGTTGTTTTTGCAGAAATTTAACTGCTTTTTGTTGCTACAGAAACAAAGTTTTTGTTAGCTGCAGAAAAACAAAGTATACAAATTAAGATGCAATAAATAACTTATTTAAATCCTAAACACATGAAGGATTATAATTATCTGATATTAGCAGTCTACTAAATTGTTAATCATAGTATTGAAATTTACTAGATTCGAAAGAACAATTAATTATTCAACTACCACTCTTTGTGTATCAATCTAACCTGTGCAATAGAACATAAATACATTAGTTTTAGAAAATAAAATAAATTGAATTGTAAATCACACAACTTGAAATGTAAACAAACCACACAACTATAAATGTAAAGCTCACAACAAGAAATGTAAAGGAGCATCTAACTCGTCCTCAGGTGGGGCCTCCCAATTCAAAGAATGATATTAAAGAAACATGTATATGAATAATGACTTATGAAACTATGAAATCAACACGTCGATTTAACTTATAGATATAGGAATCGAATTAAATCAAAGATATATGAATCATATTCTTTTATTACTAGGAAATTCAATCACAATTTATCAACATTAATCAAAATTTGTTTATCAAAGTCTAATGCCATATATTTATACATTAAGATGAGATCAGTCAGATCCACATGACTCATATCTTTCGCAACTGATATCTAACATATTACATATGTGATCAAGGGAGATTGAATCTGAATTATATCGTGGATGTATAAATTTTTCTTGGGTTATCCACATAGTTGAGAAATTCATGATGGAACGCATGAATTTCTCAAATGCGATCTCATTCTTCTTGTGGACCAATATGTTGGAACTTGACTCACATACTTTTTCCATGTGTACATGCTGACTAGAGCATTGAATTTCCTAGAACACTAATCTAGAGGGTCTCAATAGAATTCGATAGGTGGATGAGCTTGAGGGGTTGATTTAGCATCTCTCTATAGTTGATATTTGATCTTGATTCACATCCAACCTTATGAAACACCAACTCTTCTACAAAAACAATATTTAGTAGCTAACATGTATAAATTTAATGAGTAGCTAGAAAATCAAATATTTTGTAGCAAATGATATAATAATAACTATTAAACCAAATTGCATAAAAAGAATGAAATTATGCTTAATAAGGATGAATATTTTACCTCAAGTGGTCTTCCAAGCACTGATTCTATAGCTAGGAAATGATATCATGGAAAAAGGGTGGAATATGATATAATATGAGTTTATGGAGGAAGGTTTTATGGAAGGAGAAGTGACAAAAAGGGTGAATTATGAGGACCCAACACTCCCCTACATTGAAGGTGTTGCATGTCCTCATGCAACAAAAATACCTTATCCTTGCAAAAATTTCAAAAATTCAAAATTGTATCTTACCCTTGCTCTGTCAAGGCTTCTTAGAGACCTCAAACCTTGATGAGGATGCACGTTACTTCTTATTTAATGCTTTGATTTCATTTTTGATCCTATGTATTTGAAGTCTTTCTTAATCACTGATCCCATACTAGTTTTATTCTTCTTTAATTAGTAATTTCCTTTCATTGTCAAAGGCTTCTGTCTTTTACTGTAGATTGGCTACAATATTCTTCAAAAGTCTATTTTCTTCTCTAACATGCCTTTCCAAAACTTCCATCTCCTTTATTTTATCTTCTAAATATTTCACCTTGATTTTATTCCACTTTGAGGAGGGAGGAGGATATAGAACATTTTCTTTCTTATGCTCATCATCTATAAATTTTTCAACTTCCATACTAAAGTATTGATGAAAATTTGTAGTTAAATCAAAGTCCATATTACCTGGTTTCACGGATAGAGCAAGAGATGACCTAGTCCTTCATCATGTGCTGGTCCCTTCTGGGGTTTCTTCAACTAAAATTTTTCCCTACTTCTCCTTATCCGATTCTTCCAACTCAATCACTGGTTGGTCCTGAATGTTTTCTCTTTCTCCCATTTTTGTTTTTAGCTTCCTTGTTGCACTCTTTGTTTCTCAATCCATAGTAGCTTCAATTTTCCTCTGTTTACTCTGCACAACATCAAACCTTGTGCTTATTTTTGGAGACATCGATTATTTTCCATCACCTTTGGTATTTCCTTTGAGATATATCATTTTTATTCATGGTCAACCTTAGGGTTTCTTTGTTTTCGAACTCAAAGTTATGACCTTTTCCTCTATTTTGTATTTTGATTTCACGGGACTGAAAACTGTGAACTTCATTTTTGTTTTACCTTTTGATTTTGTGGGACTGGAAATCATGACCTTCTCTGGCTTCTCTTCTTCTGGCTTTGAATATTTTGTTTCATTCTTCTTCCCCTTCAAACCTCTAGGTTTTCAGCATCCTTCTTTAGCATGATTTTTTAAAATCGATTTTGTAGAAATAAATCCTCCCATCTATCATTATGTTCTTGTCGCTTAAACTCAATTAGAATTTTAACTAACCCATAATGATGCAAAAATTGTTCTATACTTCTAGGTCTTTGTTGAATATTCAAGGCCATTTTGTTCAAACTATTTAGAAAATAGAATGGCATGTCTAGCTTATACACTTCAACAAAATTCATCAACAAGACAAGATCATAGTAAAAGACTAGGCCATACCTACCTTCACATGTAACATATTCTGTAAAATGAATGGAGTACTTCACCATTTCTTTTTAAATGCAAAGACTGATATACCTTTGTTTCAGTTGACCGCTTTCTCTGAATTCACCAGAAATTCCTTCCATACCCCGTTGTTCATCTTTTGGTTTTTAAACCATTTCTCACCACCCATAGGTAACTCTTTGGATTGTGCTACACAATCCTCTATAATATCCACCTCCAGATATCCTATTTGATCTTTCCTTCCATCAAATTCTTTTTCAAACACTCTCGTCACCTATTCATCATACCCTTGGAATTTTTGTAAAAATGGAAGGCATCATGCCTTCATGAAACACTTATGACACTTCAGATATTCCTCAAAAATCTCCATGCTAGTTAGTTCATATCACACTACAGGTCCCATTCTGCACTGTTGGAGAAAATGTGGGTCTTCAAATCACTTTTTGTCGCAAAGATGGAAGGGATGAAAAATGGGAATGAAGGTTTACAGATTTAGTATGAGGCAAGTTTCATATGATGGTTTGGTAATTATGAAATTTGGATTTCGAATTATGAAACGTGTCGTATTTATTTAAAATTTTCAAATAAATCAAATCATGTTTTGGTATTCATCAAATGCTAGTTTTGAATAATGCATGTCAAAAATGGGATTTTCGACATGCATTTATAATGATTTCGCATGATTTTCAATATCGATTTGTAATTATGATACAAATTGGATATAAAATGGAAGGATTAACTTAGGATAAGAATGGTATTTTAGAAGGATAATATAGAAAACAGAATCAGGAGCTATAGAATTTAAACTTTATCCAACTCGCTTGTACAATTTCATAAATTCTAATGAAAAATAGTTTAAAAAGTCATTACCTGGTTCCTTTTACCTTTAGCTAAAAACTCAAAACAAAGATGACACTGTAACTGAGTTTCTGCTATGTTCCCTGGAAACATTGTTGAAGAATTTAAAGACTTTGAAGATGTTGATGATGAGAACTGAAGATGTTGATGATGAAAAATTGAAGATGCTAATGACGAAAAATGAAGATGTTGATGATGAAAACTAAAGATGTTGTTGCAAATGAATTTTGAATTTTATGACAAATTGCATAAAATTCACAACTCAAGTTATTCTTGAACTGGAAATTGGATGAAGATGAATTAGTGTCTCATAATTTCTTAAAGAA
>SNQJ01S0082118.1:55077-73874 GCA_010110895.2 Picea sitchensis
GAGAAATTTGTTATTTGATAGCCACATAGTTCAATGTACAATACTTGAGAATTTACATTGTGCAATTCTTTTGCAATGCAATGACAAGTGGTGACTATAATGCATTGCATTGCTTGCATGAATATCTGAGACATGGAACTATTGAAAATACAACGGTGTCAGTCAGTCCAATTGGATGAAATCTATTACATTAAATTATCGACCAGGGGTACATAATCTGATGAAGTACAAGGAAACATATATGCAAGCACCAGTCCTTAACCTAAATGGTTGTTTTTGCAGAAATTTAACTGCTTTTTGTTGCTACAGAAACAAAGTTTTTGTTAGCTGCAGAAAAACAAAGTATACAAATTAAGATGCAATAAATAACTTATTTAAATCCTAAACACATGAAGGATTATAATTATCTGATATTAGCAGTCTACTAAATTGTTAATCATAGTATTGAAATTTACTAGATTCGAAAGAACAATTAATTATTCAACTACCACTCTTTGTGTATCAATCTAACCTGTGCAATAGAACATAAATACATTAGTTTTAGAAAATAAAATAAATTGAATTGTAAATCACACAACTTGAAATGTAAACAAACCACACAACTATAAATGTAAAGCTCACAACAAGAAATGTAAAGGAGCATCTAACTCGTCCTCAGGTGGGGCCTCCCAATTCAAAGAATGATATTAAAGAAACATGTATATGAATAATGACTTATGAAACTATGAAATCAACACGTCGATTTAACTTATAGATATAGGAATCGAATTAAATCAAAGATATATGAATCATATTCTTTTATTACTAGGAAATTCAATCACAATTTATCAACATTAATCAAAATTTGTTTATCAAAGTCTAATGCCATATATTTATACATTAAGATGAGATCAGTCAGATCCACATGACTCATATCTTTCGCAACTGATATCTAACATATTACATATGTGATCAAGGGAGATTGAATCTGAATTATATCGTGGATGTATAAATTTTTCTTGGGTTATCCACATAGTTGAGAAATTCATGATGGAACGCATGAATTTCTCAAATGCGATCTCATTCTTCTTGTGGACCAATATGTTGGAACTTGACTCACATACTTTTTCCATGTGTACATGCTGACTAGAGCATTGAATTTCCTAGAACACTAATCTAGAGGGTCTCAATAGAATTCGATAGGTGGATGAGCTTGAGGGGTTGATTTAGCATCTCTCTATAGTTGATATTTGATCTTGATTCACATCCAACCTTATGAAACACCAACTCTTCTACAAAAACAATATTTAGTAGCTAACATGTATAAATTTAATGAGTAGCTAGAAAATCAAATATTTTGTAGCAAATGATATAATAATAACTATTAAACCAAATTGCATAAAAAGAATGAAATTATGCTTAATAAGGATGAATATTTTACCTCAAGTGGTCTTCCAAGCACTGATTCTATAGCTAGGAAATGATATCATGGAAAAAGGGTGGAATATGATATAATATGAGTTTATGGAGGAAGGTTTTATGGAAGGAGAAGTGACAAAAAGGGTGAATTATGAGGACCCAACACTCCCCTACATTGAAGGTGTTGCATGTCCTCATGCAACAAAAATACCTTATCCTTGCAAAAATTTCAAAAATTCAAAATTGTATCTTACCCTTGCTCTGTCAAGGCTTCTTAGAGACCTCAAACCTTGATGAGGATGCACGTTACTTCTTATTTAATGCTTTGATTTCATTTTTGATCCTATGTATTTGAAGTCTTTCTTAATCACTGATCCCATACTAGTTTTATTCTTCTTTAATTAGTAATTTCCTTTCATTGTCAAAGGCTTCTGTCTTTTACTGTAGATTGGCTACAATATTCTTCAAAAGTCTATTTTCTTCTCTAACATGCCTTTCCAAAACTTCCATCTCCTTTATTTTATCTTCTAAATATTTCACCTTGATTTTATTCCACTTTGAGGAGGGAGGAGGATATAGAACATTTTCTTTCTTATGCTCATCATCTATAAATTTTTCAACTTCCATACTAAAGTATTGATGAAAATTTGTAGTTAAATCAAAGTCCATATTACCTGGTTTCACGGATAGAGCAAGAGATGACCTAGTCCTTCATCATGTGCTGGTCCCTTCTGGGGTTTCTTCAACTAAAATTTTTCCCTACTTCTCCTTATCCGATTCTTCCAACTCAATCACTGGTTGGTCCTGAATGTTTTCTCTTTCTCCCATTTTTGTTTTTAGCTTCCTTGTTGCACTCTTTGTTTCTCAATCCATAGTAGCTTCAATTTTCCTCTGTTTACTCTGCACAACATCAAACCTTGTGCTTATTTTTGGAGACATCGATTATTTTCCATCACCTTTGGTATTTCCTTTGAGATATATCATTTTTATTCATGGTCAACCTTAGGGTTTCTTTGTTTTCGAACTCAAAGTTATGACCTTTTCCTCTATTTTGTATTTTGATTTCACGGGACTGAAAACTGTGAACTTCATTTTTGTTTTACCTTTTGATTTTGTGGGACTGGAAATCATGACCTTCTCTGGCTTCTCTTCTTCTGGCTTTGAATATTTTGTTTCATTCTTCTTCCCCTTCAAACCTCTAGGTTTTCAGCATCCTTCTTTAGCATGATTTTTTAAAATCGATTTTGTAGAAATAAATCCTCCCATCTATCATTATGTTCTTGTCGCTTAAACTCAATTAGAATTTTAACTAACCCATAATGATGCAAAAATTGTTCTATACTTCTAGGTCTTTGTTGAATATTCAAGGCCATTTTGTTCAAACTATTTAGAAAATAGAATGGCATGTCTAGCTTATACACTTCAACAAAATTCATCAACAAGACAAGATCATAGTAAAAGACTAGGCCATACCTACCTTCACATGTAACATATTCTGTAAAATGAATGGAGTACTTCACCATTTCTTTTTAAATGCAAAGACTGATATACCTTTGTTTCAGTTGACCGCTTTCTCTGAATTCACCAGAAATTCCTTCCATACCCCGTTGTTCATCTTTTGGTTTTTAAACCATTTCTCACCACCCATAGGTAACTCTTTGGATTGTGCTACACAATCCTCTATAATATCCACCTCCAGATATCCTATTTGATCTTTCCTTCCATCAAATTCTTTTTCAAACACTCTCGTCACCTATTCATCATACCCTTGGAATTTTTGTAAAAATGGAAGGCATCATGCCTTCATGAAACACTTATGACACTTCAGATATTCCTCAAAAATCTCCATGCTAGTTAGTTCATATCACACTACAGGTCCCATTCTGCACTGTTGGAGAAAATGTGGGTCTTCAAATCACTTTTTGTCGCAAAGATGGAAGGGATGAAAAATGGGAATGAAGGTTTACAGATTTAGTATGAGGCAAGTTTCATATGATGGTTTGGTAATTATGAAATTTGGATTTCGAATTATGAAACGTGTCGTATTTATTTAAAATTTTCAAATAAATCAAATCATGTTTTGGTATTCATCAAATGCTAGTTTTGAATAATGCATGTCAAAAATGGGATTTTCGACATGCATTTATAATGATTTCGCATGATTTTCAATATCGATTTGTAATTATGATACAAATTGGATATAAAATGGAAGGATTAACTTAGGATAAGAATGGTATTTTAGAAGGATAATATAGAAAACAGAATCAGGAGCTATAGAATTTAAACTTTATCCAACTCGCTTGTACAATTTCATAAATTCTAATGAAAAATAGTTTAAAAAGTCATTACCTGGTTCCTTTTACCTTTAGCTAAAAACTCAAAACAAAGATGACACTGTAACTGAGTTTCTGCTATGTTCCCTGGAAACATTGTTGAAGAATTTAAAGACTTTGAAGATGTTGATGATGAGAACTGAAGATGTTGATGATGAAAAATTGAAGATGCTAATGACGAAAAATGAAGATGTTGATGATGAAAACTAAAGATGTTGTTGCAAATGAATTTTGAATTTTATGACAAATTGCATAAAATTCACAACTCAAGTTATTCTTGAACTGGAAATTGGATGAAGATGAATTAGTGTCTCATAATTTCTTAAAGAACGGCTATAGGTAAGTTTTGGTAGCTGTAGAAAGTGCCCATGGCTGCAGAAAAAGTATGGGATCAAAGAAACTAAACATTTTCACCCATAATTTTGAGATCATAAACTGTAGTGCTTGATAAAAGGATATTTCCTACCATGATGATGGAACTATGAGACTAAATAAATCTGATCACTACTATTAAATTTATTTCATGAAAATCTTTAAAACAACAAAAACTCTTGAACTTAAAATAATCTTCCTTGACTGTTACTACAAATCAAAATCTCTACAGCCTACCAAATGAGTTATTGCTAAAACTTTAGGTGCTAAAATAAATGTTGGAACATGAGTTGAGTATTCCTTGCTTATTTATTTGAGGAATTTTTTGAATTGTTCCTACAATTTTTGGTTTTCAAATAGAATTCTTGCACAACTACGCCAATAAACTAATTTTCACAATATTTTTTTTTTCTTTACTTTTTACTATATTTTATTTTTTATTATTTATATTATTATTATTATTATCATTATCAACACATAAAAAGAATCATCCTAAAACAAGAGTAGGGGGAGAACTTCCTTTTCTCACTATCTCCATCTCTGATTGTTGAAGCAAATTATGAACAAATTCTTCTCTACTGGTAGGCTTCTGATATAACCTTAAAATGTTCCCATTTACTAGAAAATAAATGTATTCCTCATCAATGGTTTGATTGATCTATTGTCAAATACTATCTCTATCTCATATGGATCTAACCAACGAATACAGATCTTTCCTTTAAATTTTTTAAATCTAGAATCAAATAAAAGATCCCAATTACATGTTTTAAATTTCTTCTTCCTGATGAATTTGCCATGCCATCTCAATCTTTGTTGATGTATGATGGTAGTTCATTGAGGTGCATCTTGTCAGATCTCATCCAATTCATTTAACTGTAACAATATATGTTGTTGTGCCTCTGAAATATCTATCCCAAGCTTGGTTGTTGTTCTAAATTTTTTTATTTGGAACTCAATAGGAAACAAAACTTGCTTCCCATACACAAGTTCATATGTTGTATGCCCATTAGTGTTTCTCCATGTGGTTTGGTAAGCCAAAAGTGCCTCAAGTATCCTATCCACCCTATCCTGATGATGTAATTGAATAGTTTTGATCAAGATGGCTTCAAAAACTTTATTTGTGGATTGTTCCTACCAATTAATTTGTGGATGGTAGGGTGATGATTTCCTATGCTTGATCATGTATTGTTCTATGATCTTCTATACAATATTCCAAGTGAATTGGGTACTCTGATCTGTCACAATTTCTCTTGGGATACCAAAACGAGTAAATATGTCCTCAAACAAAAAATCTACAACTTATTGCTCATTAGAATGTAAAAGAGGTTTGGATTCTACCCATTTAGTGACATAATCAGTACATAGCAAAATATACTTCTTATTTCTATACATTGAAAAAATAGGTCCTACAAAATCCAAGGCCCATTTTTCAAATGGTTATATTAATACCTGAGGTTGTAGAGGCATCTTGTGTACTTGTACCGGTTTGTCCATCTATTTGCAATTTTCACATATTATAATGTATTCTTTCACATCTCTATGAAGAGTAGGCCAATAATACCATAAACGAAGGATTTCATATGTGGTTCTTTTTTTAGAAAAATGGCCTCCATATGGTTCATCATGGCATGCCTTCAATATGTCATACACTTCATCTTCTCATACACACCTCCAAATGATAAGATCGGGTCCCATATGAAAGAGTTATCCATAAATCCATGAGTAAGTGGCATTGTATCTAATGATATTTTGCTTCTCCTTTTTAGAAATATGTTGAGGTAATTTTCTTGTAGCTAAATAGTTAGCAATATCTGCAAACCAAGGAGTTTTAGTAGATATTGCAAAAAGTTGCTCATAAGGGAAATTATCATCAACATGAATTGGTTCACCTTCATCAAGAATCCTAGAAAGGAAATATGCTACAATATTTTCCTTGCCAGGCATATCCACCTGGTAACCCTGCCATTAGTAATTGGTTTTTTCATTAAGTACCTAATGGTTGAGTGGTCAGTGTGGATGAAGACTTCATATCCTGTAATGTAGTGCCCAAATTTATTGATGGCATGAACTATTGCAAGGAACTCTTTACAGTAAATGTATAATTCAACTCATGAGGTATCAAATTATTACTCACAAAATAGATGACATAAGACAATTGATTTTCCTTTTGACCTAGTACTACTCCTAAAGTTGTGTCAGAGGCATCTGTAGATATATGGAAGGGAAGGGGCTAGTTTGGTCCTCTTAAAATAGGAGCTACAAAAAGTTTCTCTTTCATAGTTTCAAAAGTAGTTTGACATGGAATGTTCCAGAAAAATTCATTATCGTTAGTAAGAAGTTTGAATAATGGAGATGCAATCTTTGTAAAATTTTCAATGAATCGTCTCTATAAACCAACATGGCCTAGGAAAATTCTGACACATTTTTGAGTTTTGGGTACTGCAAGATTGGAAATGACTTCTATCTTTGTTGAATCCACTTTTATACCTGTAGAAGACACACATTGGCCCAAAACAATCTCTTCAATTAAAAACATGTAAAATTTATCACAACTTAATGCCAAATTAGTTTCATGACATACAATTAAAACTTTTTATAAATTCTATAATTCTTCTTTGAAAGTATTTCCGTAAATAGTGAAATTGTCCATATACACTTATACACAATAATGGATAAGGTCAGAAAAGATACCTAGCACAACATGTTGGAAAGTTGCAAGTGCATTACACAAACCAAAAGGAAGTACTTTTTAAGTGTATGTTCCCCAAGGACATGTGAATGTTGTTTTGTCCTGATCCTCTAGAGCTATTTGTATTTGGTTATAACCACTAAATCCATCCAAAAAGGAAAAGTATTTTTTACCTTCTAATGTATCTAAGACATGATCTATAAAAGGTAGAGGAAAGTGATCTTTCAAAGTTGATTTATTCAATTCCATATAGTCTACACAAACACTCCATTTTCCATTTTTATTAGAAATGATAACTAGTGGAGATACCCATTGGCTGTCAAAAATTGGATGTATAAAATTAACATTGAGTAATTTTTGCAGCGCATCTTTCACAATTTATTTCAGGAGTGAATTCATTTGTCACTAGAGTTTCCTGACAGGATTGGAATAATCGTCTATGTAAATATGATGAATATGTGTATTAGGGTGGATTCCATGCATATCATTATATGCCCATGCAAATTCCCATGTTTTTGTAATGTCTTGATTAATTGCTCTTTTTGAATTTCTTTAAGTATAGAATTGATACTTAAAGTTTTTCCTTGAAATTTTTCAATAGCCTCATTACTTGATTCTGATGTGGATGCACCATAAGACATTGATTCTGATATTGTTGATAAAGTATCCATAGTACAACTTTCTTGAAAATCCTTATCCAAAATATATATGTGATCAAAAGTTTATTTCCCCTCGTGATATTGAGTAAAATCATAATTATTAATAAGATTGATGATTTGATTTTCCTTGATATCATTCCTAAAATTCACAATTTGAACAATAGTTAAAATAGGTTCTAGTACTTCTTCATTGTCATTTGTATCTTGAAAGCATTGTGTAAATTCAAATTCAGTTAAATATTTAGTTGGTGGATATAGATTAAATTTCTTTATTGAATCCTTGTGTGAAATTGTCATATCCCTTGATCTACAATGAAAGTCGGGTTGTAGCTAACTGAACCTCTTACATAATATTAATAGGTGCCCCTATAAGTTAGATGCAGTTTGTAAAACCATAAAATCTATAGGGTACTCCCAATAATCTAAGGAGACTATTATATCAAAACCATAAAATCTATAGGGTACTCCCAAGAATCCAAGGAGACTATTATATCCTCCAATACACCTTTTGGTTTTATTGTTGATCTATGAGCTAATTGTAAAATTGTAGGTGTATTACAAAGATTAGACAATTGTAATTTATCCATGGTATCTTTTGTCATTACATTGATTGTTTCTCCTAGATCTATTAGTGTGTTTATGATTGGTACATGATTGATGTGTATTTTTACAATGGGACTACCGAGATCAACATATTTTTACATATATATTTTAGTTGACATAAGATTTTCTAGTTTACCAATTACTTGCACTATTTGTGGGTCTTTATTTTTCCTTTCTGATTTCTTAATACATAATTCCCTTATTGTCTTAGCATAAATTGGAATTTATTTGATTGCTTTCAATAATGGATTTTTGATACAAAGATTTTTTAACTCATCTAATAAATCATATCTTGTTTTAATGATTTGATTTTCTAATGCCAACCATTCTGAGAAAGGTGGAGAACTAGATCATTGATTTTGATTTATTGTAGATGAAGAAGTTTGATTTATTGTATTAGTACTATCAATGTTGTTTATTTGATTAGAATTTTCCTCCTCTATAGGTTCTTCAACAATAATAGGTGCATCTTGATGAAGTACTTTTACCGATCCAAGATGAATATCATTTATACCAAGAGAAGTAATCAGATAAGTGGGAAAATTGTGTAGCTTAGCATTGTAAGTGGGATGTGCTTCTTTGTTATTGGTGTTAGCTATGGGTTGTGCACATAGTTGGGTTGGTCTTGGAGGTTGGGTTGATTGTAATTGAAGCTGCGGTGGTTGTGAAATTTGTGGATGTTGTGGTTGATTTGAATATGGTTGTTGAGCTTGTGGGGGATATTGGTTTTGTGTAGGGTATTGGGTGTATTGTTGTTGCATGGGATAAGGCTGGGTAGGCATGGTTCCAAAGGAAAATCCTCACCAACCTTGTTTCCAAGGTTGGTTTTGGACGTTTTGTGGTGCCCATGCTTTCCAAGGCATAGGAATGGTCCAATTCTATTGGGGGTATTGTTGATAAAAGTAAGGATTAAATTATTGAGAGGGTATTGAGATATACCAAGATTCCTAGGATGCCAAGGTCTCTTTTCTGCAACAAAACATATTTGTTTTGTAGCTCCTTGAGTTTCTTGGTAGGATTATTTGAGTCCTAGTAGAGATGATAAGTTTTTTGTACCATGGTTATCTATACATATAGCACAAAGATCAATGTTATCTAAAGGAAATTATTTTAAAGGGTGCATATTTCTACATTTTGGACAAAAAATAGTTAAAGATGCATCCTCTAACTCTTTCTTTTGCCTAATTTTTAGTGTGTCTAATTGAGAACCAAGAGTACTGAGAATGCTTTCTTTAAAATTTTCCAATAAATTTCCAATATCTATTCTACTTACACCATAGGTGGCTAATTTGTTTACCCTAGAGATAGAATCCCTAGGTCCCTTACCATATTTGGACTTTCCTAGAGAAATATGCTTGCATACGTCACACATTTATGAATAGGTTAGGTGAGAAATGTCTCCTTTACCCATTAAATTCAATACATCAATCCATTCATCTCTAATTTCCCTAAGTAAAAAGACTTTCAAAGTATCCAAATCCAAATGATTTTGTTTTTCTCTTTTAATAGTATAATGTAATCTTTCTAAATAAACTCCAAGGCTCTCTTCTTATTTTTGTGTCATATTAAACATCTCCCCTCTCATTCCTTGATTTGTAAAATAATCATTATATTTTTCAAGGAATGTTTTATTCAATTCATCCCATGTTTTTATTGCATTTGTTCCCAAACCCATAAACCAACGTAATGTTGTATCCTTGAGAGTAGTTGGAAACAACTTCAATTTTTTAGTGTCAGAAGAATAATAATAGCTACGACATAACACATAAAATTCGAAAAGTAAAGTTTTTGGGTCTTCGGTTATCGTACCATCAAAGTTGGGCAGTGTTGAAGGCGATATGTTCTTCATTTGGACTACAACTGTTGGATCTAATATTGGAAATCCAAATTCATTCTCAATAATTGATGTACATGTACCTTCTTGTATTTCTTCATGTTCATGCTCTTCTCCACCTCCAAGTCCTCTTTCCTCTTCTCATTCAATGTATACTCTAGAAATATTGTAATCTTCATGATGCATAGAATCCTATGAAGGTGCAAAGAGTTCTGGTTCTTCAATAGGATTTTTTGGAAATACAATCTCAGGCTGACCACCGATTATTTCTTCTTCTTGAGGTTTAGATGGAAGTATGATACTTTCTTGTGAGGTTAATGGATTTTTTAATGTTTTAGAACTTCCTTCTCCAACTTTTCCTTTTCCTTTTGCTTGTGTATTCAAAATTCTTCTTTTTCTTCCTCCTCTCTTAGTTCCACCTGCAAAAGGATTAGATGATGGTGTGTCTCTTACAGTATCACGTGATGAAGTGTGTGAAGTGGTATTTTTTGTACTTCTACCACTAGTGAATCTACCTCTATTATCCCTACGTCTATTCATGCATCCTACTTATCATGATTTAAAGAAAAATAAAAAATAATGTCTTTTTGTACCTCCCAGGAAACGACGCCAAAAATGTCAGTTAGTCCAATTAGTTGAACTCTGTTACATTAAATTATTAACCAGTGGTACGTAAACTAATGAAGTATAAGGAAACATATATGCAGACACTAGTCTTTAACCTAAATGATTGTTATTCCATAAATATAATGGATTTTTGTTGCTACAAAAACAGAGTTTTTGTTAGCTGCAACAAAACAAAGTATGCAAATTAAGATGCACAAAATCACTTATTTAAAACATAAACACATGAAGGATTCTGATTATATGAGATTATTAGTATACTGAATTGTTAATCACAATATTGAAATTTACTAGATTTGAAAGAACAATTATTTATTCAACTACTACTCTACTACTCTTTATGTATCAGTATAACCTGTGCAATAGAATAGAAATACATTAACTATAGAAAATAAAAGCAATTGAATTGTAAATCACACAATGAGAAATATTGTAAATGAATCACACAGCTTGAAATGTAAAGAAACTACACAATTGTAAATGTAAAGCTCACAATAGGAAATGCAAAGGAGCAGCAAACTTATCCTCAAGGGGGGCTCTAGATTCAAAGAGCACTACTTAAATAAACTCGTATACAACTTCGAAAATGGTGAAATCAACAAATCGATTTAACTCAAAGATATAGGAATTGACTTCTTTTATTACTTGGCAATTCAATTATAGTTCATCAATATTAAGAAAAACATGTTTGTCAAAGTCTAATGCCATATATTTATGCAGTAATATGAGATTGGTTATATCCACATGAATTAGATCTTTCACACTAATATCTAACAGATTACATATTCAATCAAGGGAGATTGAATATGATGTATATTGTGGATGTATAAAATCTTCTTAGGTTATCTGCGTAGTTGAGAAATTCATGATGGAATGCATGAATTTCTCAAATATGATTTCGCTCGTCTTGTGGACCAATCTGTTGGAACTAGACTCATGTACTTCTGCCACGTGTAAATTCTAACTGGAGCATTGAATTTCCTGGAACGTTGATATGGATTTTCTTCAATAGAATATGATAGGTGGATAACCTGAAGGGACTGATTTGGCATCTCTCTATAGTCGAGGTTTGATTCTAGTGTGCGTCCAACCTTATGAAACACCAACTCTCCTACATAAATAGTCTTTAGTAGCTAACAAGTATAAATTTTAGTAGATACAAAATCAAAGATTATGCAGAACCGATATAATAATAACTATTAAACCAAATTGCATATAAAGAATTAAATTATGATTAAGGATGAACATTTTACCTCAAGGGATCTTCCAAGCATTGATTCTATAGATAGGAAATGATATCATGGAAAAAAGGGTGGAATATGATATAATATAAGGTTATGGAGGAAGGTTTTATGGCAGAAGAAGTGAAAAAAATAGTGAATTCTAAGGACCCAACAAGCAGTTGTTGCGAATTGGTAGAAGTATCTTGTAAATATGGAAATGCCATATTAAAAAGGGAAGATAAAGGGTGGGACATTATGTTTGTAATGGATATAATTCATTTTCAATGTAAATATATAAGTGTAGTCTCTTTGTGGAAACAATATTGTCAACTTGTATTCCATTGGCTCGAACTGTGATAAAACAATTGATGTGCTATCATTTGAAACACATACAGTTCATGTTCACTATGAAACATTGTTAATGGAGAGGTACAGTGAAATATGTGATCAATACCTCTCCCTTAACCATATATCATAGTGAACATGAACGAGGAATTGAAGAAACAAAATCTAATCTTGTCTTCATGTGAAAAAACATTTTCTTCTGAGAATATATGTATTAGTTGCAAAAGAGCACTTGAAAATGGGAAGTTGTTGCGGTTTGCAACACCAGATTAGATAAGGCGCAACATGCCATTACCAATTCCAGGCACACTGTCAGAACTTGAGGAGAGACCTGTGTCACTTAGAATTGCATTTGCACAATTTAGACAATGGGGCGAAAAACGATCGTAGATGGGCTTGATAGGCTCCATCATCAACGTGCATGTTCATATGGATATTGTCCAA
Organism: Picea sitchensis; assembly: GCA_010110895.2. Taxonomy (NCBI): domain Eukaryota; kingdom Viridiplantae; phylum Streptophyta; class Pinopsida; order Pinales; family Pinaceae; genus Picea; species Picea sitchensis. Next base: position 67,602 of record SNQJ01S0082118.1, read on the forward strand.
AAAGCATTGTCACAATCCATGGATGAAACAATGACAATTGCAATTGAATGCAAAAGACAATTTCAATACAAAAATGCATATCTGACTGGAAGAGTCTGTTTAGACATTTTCATGAAAGTATTAAAAGAATTGTGTTCCATAACTTTATACAAGGCTAAAATATCACTATAAACGAAAAATGGACTGATATTCTCGAACAATATAGTAAAAAATTCTTAGAAAAGATAAATTCTAATTGTGAGAGTGATATGGAGACACAATCAGATAGTGAGAGACCTAGTGAAACGTTAGTACATGGGTTCATAAAATTGCAAGGCATCCATGATTTGCATGACAAGATCATTGAAGTTGCACCTATTGAAGGGAAGCATCCACTTGGAATATTCATGGATAGATACACAGAAGAGATGGAATTTCCAACCCTATTTTATGGGAATGTGTGTGATGATGACATTTTAAAGAGATTTAGTTACCAAAAAATATTGAAATGAGAATTGTTGCATGCTAGCAGTGATTTCTTGTATCACACTACAAATTTGTTCTTCAAAACAGTGAAAACAATAATTAGAAAAGTGATTTCCTGTGTGTGGATACGAATAAGGAAGGCACAATTACAATGAAGAAAGTTATTGGAAAAAGACGTGAAGTACAGACCAAATTTGGAAAAGATACTTAAATCTGATATTGGATACATAGATTTCAAAAATATTCACATTTCTCTTGATTACTTCCAACATATCAAGAAAAATGTGTAACACCCCCTATTTCCCCCAGCCTGTAATTAATCATGATTGACGATTGCCTTTCCATGTCATAAAAACAAGGTAAATGTATTAATTGTTTAATTAAAAATGCGAACAACTTACTATGGGGTGAATCCTTGAAATTACTAGCCATGATACCACTAGAGGAAAGAGTGAGGAAACTCAGAGAAGGGTTCATCATGCTAAATATGACCTAAGACTCCTTACTGATAATATTTGATTTTGAGATATTCAGATTAATTCCCTCATCCCATATTTCAAGACAAATCATTTAATGAGAAGGGGTATGGTAGTGGAACAACCAACCACCCTCAATGAGAATAGTTATGGGAAGACTTGGTTAGGACAACAGAGGCTGCCAACAAAAGGTACAACAAAGTACCAAATTTTGTAGCCCTATATTGACCCATAGGTTACCTTCTTATAGGATAAAATAAGGACAGGTCAAGAACCTTCCTACAATAGGGTGTGCAAGAAAAGGATGCATGAGTGTGTGTAAGGGGGATTTTGGTCTAAGAAGGAAAAGAGTTCAAGAGAGAGCCTAGGTATGGGCAGAGAGACGTGATTCTCAGAGAAAATTTTGGTTATAGGGTTGGTATGAGATCCTATCTCCCAACCTGAACTGTGATGATCGTGATCTTGATGCTCGAAGAGCATCTAATAAACCTCGAAGAGGCCTAAGCCAGGTGGGCATGAGAAAATCTTAACCAAGAGTGGTGTGAAGGAGAGTAAACTTCACCTGTCAATCTCCCTAAGAATTTGAGAGAGAATCCCTGGTGATATCATGGCCTAGCACGGGGGTGGCCTTCTATTGAAGTTACTGAGTGAGCAGAGCCTATGGTTGGGTGGAAAGGAAAAACCATGGTCAGTTGGATGGCTACAAATTGTAACAGATAAGTAATTTATGTGATCTATATAATTAAATAAATGAATGATTTATTTTTGTATTGTATGCTTAAATGTATGAGTCTGTTATATAGATATAATCATGTTCCATTTACAATTCTGTGTACATGAATACTGGTGGATATGTAGGAAAATTTAAATATTGAATGTTTTGTCTCCTATGTATATAGTAATATGATAGTCATATTGGGTCTCCTGTGTAAGGAAGGAAGTGTTGTAACCTTCCTCCTAGAAGGAATGACACATTGACTGGAATAGTGGCCCAAGGGGGATGAAGAGGGTTGTAAAGTTTGAGTTAAATCTTGGATTCAGAGCAAGCTAGGACTCTAAGTGCTTGAATAGTAATTGTTCTAGCTTTATCAACTGTAACCTTTTGCCTTGTCACCAAGGTCAAGAAATTCCAAATTACATATGTGCATTTCTATATGAGTGATGAGATTCAAAAAACATTGATTCTAAAGCTGGAATAGATCTTGGTCATCTAAATACAAGCTTCTACCCTATTGAAGTATGTGTGTATAGAAACGAGGGATCATAAATGTTGGATCGGCAGATGGTTGTATGCCAACCATCGATCAGACTTTCTAGCTGGGATATCGGACTCAAGAATACCCAGATATGTTTGGTGGAAAGAATATGAGAAATACCCAATATTTCGATGTCGAAAGTAGGGTTTTGTATCTTTGTTTCAACCTTTCCACTCTCACAGATAAATGTCATAGCCCATTATACGAGAGTCATTACTCATAGTTTTTGGATTGGAAATCGACAAGTCTTCACCGTTGATCTATTACATAACCTTAGGAGAGAGTTGACGCTAGAATCATGGAGATGACACTTGTCATCATCCAAGTCATGGAGGAATAACTACTTCTAGATCAGTGGATGGAAGAGAGATGAGCGTCAGATTGTATCGAGTGTTTTGGAGCCGGGGAGTAGGGATCCAACCCCTAGTTCCATACCCTTATCACATATAATCAAGAGGAGAGGGATAACAACACTGGCGTGATCTGTCATGCCAGCATGACAACTACCATGTCTGGAGGATGATAGTTTTCATTTTCTCATTTGTCGAAAGGAGGAAGAGTAGGACCCATTAAGCTTAAACCTTTGGAAGAGTGCCTTAATATTTGAGTCATTGGATCTAGGAAGCCAATAGATCTAAGTCGTAGATATGGTGGTAAAGGACAAGAGTCATAATCTTGAGATTAAAATAAATAATTACCTTGTAATTATCGGACAACAAACATCGAGAGTTTTAGGTTACAAAAGATAGGGAAAGTGTCGAGGTCTGAGATCCACTTTGATGAGAATCGTCGATCTATTGAATGACACTATAAATATCCAACGTATGATCCTTATAGCCACTAACACACAACAGTTGTGGAAGGAGCCATAATAGCTGTTCAATCTAAGCATGAGAGATTTCATCCATAGATCTTGTATAATTGTAACCCAGAGAATTAACACAATTAATTGTCCCTTAATCATGGGATTACCTTAATTAATCATGAGAATAACTTGTTTAATTATCTCGTAATCCCTGAATGGTGGACCTCAGGGATTTTTATCCTACAGGAGGTCAGTAAGGGGCTGAGATCCTGACATCCATGATTACCTGGTGGTGCCACATGTCGTGACATGAGTGGTGCCATGTATCACACAAATTTGACATATTTGGATGAAGGTCCAGGTGGAAAATGAGTGCCATGTGTCAAGCGGTACGAGTTCCATGTGTCACGAGGTGATGGTGGCCATGTGTTGTGCCATGATTAAGACAGGTGGAAATATAAGATAGGGCCACATGTGCAAGGTGTCATCTCAACACTAGATCGATATTTTTGGGTCTTTGCAAATAGAGAAAAGACTAAGGTCTTGAGATCCTAGGATCCGAGTTTATAAGGTCCTGCGGTCCTGATGACTGGTGGGCAATTCTCATCAATTGGTGAGAGTAGATCTTGGGAGGATGTGGAGCTTGACACTGGGTGCAGAAAAGGCCAAAGTTTGATGTTTGACGAATTAAATGGTAGGTGCCATGCTATCATCCACGATAGCAGCCATGTCTTCGTTAGAAAATGATGTGTGGTAACACGTTAGTACCACGTTAGGTGACACAAGTGACGTGGATTCATGTGGGTTCCATGTGGCATTTAAGAGGTATTTGGTCAAATAAGGCCCCAAATATTTAAAAGGCCATAACTTTTGATCTAGAGATCTATTTTGAGAAAATGTACAAATGTTGGAAAGCTCTCGGGGAGAAGAAGATGATGGTGTACTCAAAAAAAGGTTTGGATATGGTTGAAGGAAAGAAAAAATTTAATACCCCATCCCTTAAAAGGGTACTTAAGGGGTTGGTTGTGTTATAGGTGGTATCAGAGCATGGTTCAAACACTAGGCTTAGATGGGCCAAAGATCAGTCTCAAGGCTGATATATTAAGGTTGGAGATGATCCTATTTAAAAGAGTTATGTGTTTAAAATATTGTTTAATATTTGCACGAGTTCCTTGAGGAGGAGGAGAATAGATTGAAACTATACCTTGGAAATTCTGGTTGAAATTATGACAAACAGATTATGTTGTCCCTTTATCAAATTGATGATTACTCTGGCAGGATTAAGAACATGTTGGTAGGAATTAATGGTAAGACGTAAATGAAAAAAGGGAAGAAATGATAAAATCCTATTATAGGATTGTATGAGTCAGGAAATGAATGGACTGGTGGTTGTAATGTTGCCTATAATGATGGGTTGTTGAAATCCTGACAATTATGATTGTTGCTTAGGAAAAGGATAAGCCCTGTATGTATAATTCCTCATGTTCAGAGGAATGATGGGAAAATTTTTAAGGTCAGTTAATTTTACCTATAATGAATGAAACTTGTTGTTGAAATAACCTAGTTAAGCAAAGAAAAATGAATTCTTTGAACTGATGATAGTCCTCATAAAAGAGGTGAAATGACATGAACATATGAGCCAATTTATGAGCTCATGGCTATATAAAAATGTGTACATTCCCATTAACATGAGTACTTGTTTATGCATGGGAATGTAAGATGTGGATATGTTGTAATGCATATGGTAATGAGTAAGCATGTATGTAAAATGTAGATAGACATGTTATAACCTGTGGTGGGTTGTAAAATATAGTCTATTGATGGATCAATTTGGTCAATAATGACTTGATGTCAACAGGAGAATTAACTACATGAATTAAATGTTGATAATAATGTTTGCATACAACCATATGAGGTTAAATTTGTAATAGATCAATGAAGGAGATGATCCAAATTATGGTAAATAAAATGCTTGGGAATTTTCAGAAGACTAATGGGTCAGATTAACATCCATATGTGGATGATATCCATGAGGGTATGGATTTGTATGCTCAAGTAGCATCTCTAGGGAATATTAATAATGGATTCCCTTGATAAAGGTCTATTGACCAAGGATGGATCGAGGCACAAGAAAAATTGGAATTGTTAACTTGTTGCCTTGGGTAATGCTAAAACTACCTAATTTGTATTTATGAATTGGAATGCTTTTGTAATAGTTAGGAAAGAGTAATATCTTGCTACCCATTTCCACGAGTGAGGGAAGTATGAGTATAATCATGAACATGATTGTGAGAATATTAATGTAAATGGATATAAGTCCTCACTAAAGAACATTGATATTAAAGTTAAAATACCAATATGTTTGGATGACATAAAAAAGGTGAAAGCAATGAACTTTAATGCTGAAGTGCATGGGTTAAATGCGTTATGATGTTGCTTGGTATGAATTCTAATAATAATACCAAATTAAAATGAATGAATAGTATAAAAATGCACAAGTAATGCACATGCTGTTGGAAATATGGCTATAGCAAAGATGACGCAGATGGTCAAGGTTGTCATTGATGGAAATCGGTCAGATGGTAAAGGTTGTCATTGATGGCAATCGGTTGGTTATAGAGCACGCACAAGAGATGTTGGAAAATAGAAGCTGCAACACAGATGCTGAAACACAGATGCAGAAACACAATGCTGAAATAGAGCTGGAACACAGAAGTTGAATCACAGATGCTGGAACACAGATGCTGGAACGTAGATGATGAAACACAAATGCAGGAACACAGATGCTGGAACGCAGATGCTGAAACACAGATGCAGAAACACAATGCTGAAACAGAGCTGGAACACAGAAGTTGAATCACAGATGCTGGAACACAGATGCTAGAACGCAGATGCTGAAACACAGATGCAGAAACACAATGCTGAAACAGAGCTGGAACACAGAAGTTGAATCACAGATGTTGGAACACAGATGCTGGAACATAGATGCTGGAACGCAGATGCTGAAACACAGATGCAGAAACACAATGTTGAAACAGAGCTGGAACTTATGCTGAAACATAGTGCTGTAATAGCTGAAACACAGTAATGTTACATATGCTGAAACACAGCGCTGGGCTGAAACACAGCGCTGGATATTTGCTGATAAAAACGCACACCTTAGCCACGGTCATGACTAGCAGTAGAAGTTACCAATCGTTTTCTTTAAGAAACAGCACGAATGATGTGGCATGCGTAGAGGAGGCATGAAAAGAGCCAGTTCAGAAAATCA